>NW_021026960.1:5292-19354 GCF_004153795.1 Camellia sinensis | reverse complement strand
GAGAGAGAGAGAGGGAGAGAGAGAGAGAGAGAGAGTTGGATTCATTCATAGAAATTAGACTTACCGATTATAAATCGATCAAAATCTTCAAATCTTCATCAATAATCGATCGAAATCTTCAAATCTTCATCAACTATTGATCAAAATCTTCAAATGAACAATAAAATTTAGATGAAGAGTCCAAAGACAGAGGAGAGAGAGAGAGAGAGAGAGAGAGAGAGAGAGAGATCATACATTTGGAGATCGGTCTTCAAAGGAAGAGAGCAAAATGGGTTTGGGAAATAAGAGTAAAAGGGGATAGGGTAAGTTTTATAAGATTTGGGTTTTTTGTTTTTTTTTTGTTTTTTTTAAGTTAGGTAAGAATACGATTGAGCATTAAAATAAAATGACATTTTAATGTAAAAAGTGGTTTTTTTGCGATGGTTAAACAATTCGTCGCAAAAAAATAGACGCAAAAAGTCATATTTCTAGTAGTGGTAACTTGTCTGATTAGGCAACCAAAAGGAAGTTTCAACATTTTAATACTATGAAGGTTCAACATTTGTCTGATTAGGAATGCCATGGTTGCTCAATAGACAAACATAAATGATCGTTCATCTCCAAATTTTTCTATCCTCCGTCCCAAAACATTCAAGTCATTGGATCATTGAAAATCTCAAAATGTGATGATCTAAAGACATAATCTAATAAATGTGAAATGAGATGATTAATTAATTCTCAACATTTTAATCTAATAATTAATTCTCCACCCATAAATTAGTCATCAACTCATCCAAATGAGATGTGGGTAAGCAGTTGGGCAGATGCGTCTGTATGAGCTGAAATTTCTTAAAATAAAAGGGTTTAACAACCAGCTCTTATTTAACCTGGACGTCACTTAGTGTTCAACACTTGATATTATGCTACATTTAAGCAATGCCTTCGTCTAAGCTCTAGCTCATCTGCAGGGTTGATATGGCAAAGTTTGAAATTTCCATTTTGTAAAACCCTCCATCTTATCACCACCCTCATTTTAACTTAGAAAGAAGGGGGAAAAAATGTTCCACATAGTTTTTAAAAAAAATAAAAAGTTTCAACCTTAGGTAGTGCAAGAAATAGCAGCACTGCTAAGGAAAAAATACCACCCACACCCTCCGAGTCCGAATCATGCAGTTGCTGAAGAGGGTGCTCAAATTCACCATCAACACAGAATTTAATTAATTTTAATACAGTGAAGATTGCCTAACATTCAGTACATTAAGAACTTATTTGATTGGGCGAAATATAGTATAAGTTTGAGATTATTAATTATGGGGATTTACATTCTAGTGTTTGATTAATTTTTGTTAGCCACATTAGATTTTGATAAATATTTTATCAACAAAATCGATAGATTTTTTAATCTTTGAATTAATAATGCAAAACAAATATATAATTGAAATTATATATTTTTATACCCATTGCAAAACATATGTGAATTAGGAATTGTTTAGACCACTAATCCTGAATAGCTAGTTATGCACTAATTTTATAAATTATTAATCTCATAACTATTAATTCTACTCATCAAGTAGGACATAACATTCTCACATGATCTTTGTTCTCTGCAGCTTCATTTCAGTTTCCTCACTCTCTCATTAATATATATAATCCATGGTTGCCTTGACAGATAGCATTCATCTCTTAGCCCTTCTGTCCTTAGTTGATCTTTCTTGAACTTTAATAGCCAATGGAGATTGTAAGAAACCAAAAAGCCTTCTCTTCCACTTGTCAATGTAGTAATCAAGTGTTCTTGAGCTTCAAAGGTGAAGACGCTTATAAGGCGTTCATTGACCACCTCTACACAGCTTTAGTACAAGCTGAATTTCGCACCTTCAGAGATGACGATGGGATTGAAAGAGGGGAAGATATTAAGTTTGAGTTGCAGAAAGCGATTCAAGAGTCGAGAATTTCAATAGTTGTCTTCTCAAAACACTATGCATCTTCAACTTAGTGCCTTGATGAACTTGTAATGATCCTCAAGCGCAGGAGGATCTCAGGACATGTAGTCCTACCTGTCTTCTATCACGTGGATCCATCTCACGTGAAGAATCAAACGGAAAGTTTCAAGGAAGCATTCATGAAGCATGAAGAGAGATTCCAGGTGGAAGAGAGATTACAGGAAGAAGTGGGTGAAAGAAAGAATAACTGGAAGAATAGAAGGCAACGCTCAGAGAAGATGCAGATATAGCAGGGATGCATGGCGAGAACGGATAGTAAGGATTCTTGTCCCCAAATATCCCTGTCCCTCTGTCTCAAATCACTCACAATCATTGAATATGCCTTGAGATTCTTAAATTTTGGTATTCTCATTGTGAGTAATTTGGGACAGGGATATTTGAGGACAGGGATCCTTGGGCGAGAATGGGTAATTTTCTTACCAAGTAGTTTACTTAGCAAGGCATTAATTACAAGCATCACTCTTTGTGAAATGTCTTATAAAAGGCCATGTAAACTGTCCTAAGAGGGATGTGATTCAATAGTAACCCATGGAAATTAATTGTCCAAACTAGAACATACGTCTCGCCAAGCAAGCGCTGATCTATGGTAAATTGTGGGATAAAATCTTACAACATGAGCTCCAAATGTCCCCTAGTCTAATGCCTTATTCTAATTCCTCCAAACAAAATTTAAGGTTTTTTTTTTTTTTTTTTGGGAGAGGGGAGAGATTTGCATCTTTTTATACCTATTCAATAATAGGTGAAGGTTAAGGTCGAATAGGTATATAAGATAAGAACATATTTGTCATTTTATATTTAATTTTGACCTTGACTTAAACTTTTTTTTACTCTAACTCTTGAATTAAGTGTGTGTGAAATAATTTCCGTTGATTTAGACAAAATTAGTAGCAATAGGGAGGTAAATTGCAAAATGGTCAAAACTATATGAGGGGTCTTTGGTTATTTTTAAACATAAGGGGGATTAAGTGCTTTGAGGCCATAACACAAGTAGATAAAATAAATTTTACCTTTCCTCCTTTTGCTTTGCTGATTCACGCAAATAATGCTCTAGTAGTGACAAAAGTCCTTTAACAACTATCATGCATTGGCACAAAGGGAATGTTGATATGAGATGTGAGTGATAAAAAGTATTTATGTCAGGGGTAATTGCCACCTAAGGTGTCCTCGCCCGACACAAGGTCAACTTCTACTCATCATCTTAATAATTTTGAACTCAAAATTGGTAAGCTTTATGCACGGTAGGTAGCAATAAATAAAGAAATGAGAGAGGCCGAAGTAGGGGACACTGTTGGAAATTGGACTTTTAGTGGCGTTTAAAAAACATCGCTAATTCATTTTGTGGCGTTTAGTACCAAACGTCGAAGATGGGGCCGTCGTTGTAGCTTTGTGACGTTTTAAAAACGCCGTGATATTAGTATAGGCGGCATTTTAAAAAACGTCGCCAAATGTCCTACAATATACCCGCTGACGTCACCAACGATATTTAGCGACGTTTTCGAAACGCTGTCGTATCTGTTTTAAAAAATATGACCGTTAGTATTTTAGCGATGTTTTGGAAACGCCGTCGTATCTGTTTTAAACAATATGACCGTTGGTATTTAGGGTTTAGGAGACGTTTGTAGAAACGCCGTCATATCCCTTTTTTTTTTTAAATTGTGCTAATTTTGTTTGATTGAATTAAAAAAAATACCTGTAATAAAACTAACATATAAAATATTAACTCCCATTCAAATACCTGTAATAAAACTAACATATAAAATAATAACTCCCATTCAAATAACAAATGAAGCATTAATTCAGTTTCTCATTCAATTAATATCCAATCACCATTACCTACAAAATAACCTATCCAAAATCCAAAAATCATGTTTTAACATTTACCACAAACTAACATATATCCAAAAATCATGTTTTAGCATAAAAACTGTAGTCATCACTGGTCTACATGCCTACATCAGAACATAAACTACAATCAGATTCACCAAAATAAACACAAATTGAAGAATTTGTACCCAATACTTATAAACAGTACTTAAAACTTGAAGAAGCACTAACAAGAAGATTTTATCACATACCAAGAAGCACTACAATTCCAAGAATATAAATGCAAAGAAGCACTATGGCTATGCCTCAGGGATGAAGATTTTAATCATTAGAAAATTATACTGTCCTACTTGATACTTCTTTCTGCTAATTATGTCAGACAAATGAAATACCAGCAATCATAAAACCAGTATAATATCTAGCTTTTTAGCACCTAAACAGATAGAAATGCATGCCCACATTATATCTTATATTACATAATACACAGTGTTCCATGCACATGGACATTGAAGACAATAACTGACAAAGAAAACCTATGCAGGGAAGCTCCAAGAAACTAACACCAGTAAAACCATAAGCTTTTTAATTGAAGCAATTATCTCAAAATGTACCACTGTTTATTCCAATAGTCAATTAACAGAAGCAGCTACAAAAATAAACTATAAGCTTTTTAAGCTTCTTGGGAATAATTCACACATTAATATATATGTATATATATTCATAAATTTCACAATTTTAGATGCCAATCCCCATAATTGGAACCCCAATTATCCATTCCAGCAACCATATTTCTCAGGAAACAAACAGCACAAAACTTTTTTGATTAAACAACAAGAAGAAAAATGATTCGAACAAATATTTGATCACCATACAATCCAAATTCCACAACCAAATAAAAAAAACCTAATTCCATACTAGAACCCCAAATTTTCACCATATATTGAAATATATACTGATCTTTATATGCATATTGTATGTGATTGGTATCGGGAGAGAAGGATTACTTAGTTACAGAGTCAAATCGAAACAACGGAATCAAAGCGTGTTGGTCGCGATCATAGAAAGAGCTGAGAAACAGAGTTGACTCGGGCGCGTTGTTCTGTGTAGTATTCAGTGCAATTTCATTGCTCTGTGTTAGGTAGGCTTCGGTGGTATTGGAATAAAAAATGATAAATTAGAGGCTGCGATATATTACCAAGGCCATGTTTGGGAAAACCGAATTAAATAGGTTTATCCTTTTTATGATTGGTAGTTTTAGAATTATCTATTCTTTTATTTGTTGAATTGACTCACTATTAAACATTAAGCAAACATCATGTCTTAATAGATTTAGAAAAGTGAGAAATTAAAAACTGGTGATGTTAGTACTTTTACCATGTTAATTATTTTTCTTCTTCTTATTCTTCTTCTTCTCTTTCTTTGAAAGGTGAACCTATATTTAATAAGAGCAAGTATTGTAATTAATAAGATATGGTATTTGTCAAAAAAAACTTTGATTAAATGATTGCTCACCTCTTGAGATGAAAATGCATGAGATTGTTGTTGATGTGACATTGGCTGAACAGTGGGACGACTACTAAGTGAATCCACAACCTATCATTCAATTAGAGGCTTAAGTTGTATATTAGCTCTAGGCAATTTAAAGTAATAACTAGTAAAAATAATTAAAATACCTGCTGCCTATGTAATGGGTTTGAGGGTACAACAACTGGATCAACGGCCACGCCTGCAGCTTGCAATTGAGATTCCAAAAACTGAATTCGTGACTGAAAATCTATGCGTATAGACTGAATTTGTTTCTCCATTACGTCATTCATCTTCGACTCGAACTACATTTGATACCGTTGAAGTTGCTCTTGAACTTGTTCCTGAACTTGAGTTTGGAAGATACGATTCTGCTCTTGTGACCACCTATATCCGCCTCCAAAAACATCAGTAGGGGACGGTCCCAATCCAAACGTCTGAACATGGCCAGGTCGCTTTGGGCCCATAACTTGTGTGAAGATTTGCTCCTATAATGCTGCAGGGTCAGTAGAAGATCCTTCCATGTGCTCCGTTAACTCATTCATTTGAGTCTGCAAGTTTGAATTCAATAATTAGCCTCTAATATAAATATAAATCATATTAAAAGTCCAGAGATAAAGTAGTATCACATACCATAACCTCATTAACTGAATCACTATTTGACATCCCATATTTCATGTATGCTGCCATCCACACCTGTGGCCGACTAGCAGGAACCCCATTGTTCTTTTTTGTCTCCTGTAAATGAAAGATGCTTAGGGTTTGAGAGCTTGGACAGAAAAGAATATATATATATATATATATATATGGCCAAAACGATGTTGTTTTGGTACAACAACAGGATGCACCACAGGATAGAAGACAGAGGATCCAGACTTGTCATGCACCAAGACTTAGAGTCTGACGGGCTGGGATCCTCTGTCCCTATCTCTATTCAGAAAAGTTATGTGAGGGAATTACTTCTCAGTGACAACAACAATTTTATGTTACAGATAAATGGAAAAAGATTGACAATTGTGGCAGGAGTGGAAAGTAGGAAATTTACTATCAATTCATAGTTTTCTGATGTTGAATCAACCATTTGCCCCTATACTCAACAACGATATTGTTTAAACAATGTCATTTTCTACTCTCAGCCCTAGCACTGTTGCACACTCCCAACATTAAAAAACTCTATTGCCATTTTCAATCTTTTCCACTAATACGTAACATAATCGACCGGACAAAGTACATGAGGATCAGTGGCGAACCTTGGTCTATTATTGGGGCACTCAGAGTGCATCGGTACTATTTTATTTATGTAAAAAAATGTTTATAAATGATAATTTTTGATAATATCTTAATGAATTTCATTTTTAATAGAAATCAAGTAAGAAGAATAGAAAAATTTGGAAGAAGAAGACATTACATCATAGAACAGGCCGAAAGCCTTTCTCAGTAGTTTGACTGGAGGTATAATTATTCTCTCAAAGTTTGCTGAATTCTATTTTGTCCTCCTCCAATATTCTAATACTTGAAGACAAATTATGAACACAATTTAGAGTTCACCATGCCAAGGCAAGTAATATAATATATATATATATATATATATATTGAATGACTTGCCTTGGCATGGTGAACTCTAAATTGTGTTCATAATTTGTCTTCAAGTATTAGAATATTGGAGGAGGACAAAATAGAATTCAGCAAACTTTGAGAGAATAATTATACCTCCAGTCAAACTACTGAGAAAGGCTTTCGGCCTGTTCTATGATGTAATGTCTTCTTCTTCCAGATTTTTCTATTATTCTTGCTTGATTTCTATCAAATATGAAATTTATTTAAGATGTTATAAAAAATTATCATATATAAACATTTTTTCACATAAATAAAATTGTACCGATGCACTTTGAGTGCCCTAATAGTAGACCAAAGCCCGCCACTGATCCTCATGTGGGACCCCTTGTCTACTTTTGTGTGGCTTGACTTGAGCTAGGACCTACAAAACAATAGTAGTAAGCTTCATGTCACATACCAAACGCAGCAAGAGTAGAGAAATGGTAGTAGTCCTTCTGATTTTAATTCATCAGTAGTAGCTTTGTTTTGTTTCTAGAACAGAGTCGCTAGAGTTTTGTTTCTTCATTTGGCAGAAAGTAACATGGTTTTCTTATCTTTGTTTAGTCTCTTCCATCGGTTGTATGTTTCTTCATATTGGTCTGTCATTCTTATCATAAAAAAATAGAGTTACTAATAAATTGCAACTAAAGTAACCCTACATGTCCATAAAGACAACAAAATTTACAAAAATAAAAATAGAATACATAGTTATATTTGTGAAGATGAAGTCACAAGAAAACTCATGATAGCTGCACATCTACAACCTCAAATGTGCAAATCATACCCTGGGGTGTTAAAATTAAGCAGGAACAAGCTGGCAATGTTTTACAATCAATTGAATAATTGAGTCTAGTCTTTGCCAAAATTCACCTTTAAAACACATTTCAAAACAATTCCATCTACAAAAGCAAAAGCAAAAGCAAAAAAATAAAAATAAGCAACACGGGATCGAAGTCATTTTTGCAACTAAACTAATAATAGAAGAAAGAAAACTGATTAGGTATTTGCAACAAGCATTTCTGTATAGAATATAAATTTAAACTTATAAGTAGCTTCTGCTAAGATAGGAATTAAACTAGGATAATTGAGTTGGTTCTTTTTAATCAATAGTTTAACCTTGTTGAATTGTCTTTGTAGTAGAGCCAATTATGGACTGGTTCGGAGCTAAAAGGCCATGCTAAGATTAGTTCACAGCATATTTTTGCTCCTAAAAGGGGAGGTGGTTTGGGGTTTAAATGTCTTATTGATTGGAACACAGCAACTATCCTAAAAAACATTTGGGCTCACTCACTCAGAATGACCAAGGCAAAAGCTCTGTATCTCATGAGCCCCATCTAAAGGCTTCTTTGGAAACAGGGTAACCTGTCACAAAATAACATTGTTGAAAACAAATTGAAATGAAATTTAATATTTAATAATTTATTTGTTTCAATGGGTAAGAATCATCAATTACATGAATTTTAAAATCTCGATCAACACTAATAATGAATCGTCCATCTGACGAGAATTCCTGCAAGAACATAAAATTGTTTAGAAAAAGCCCAGCTTACAAGTAAAGGTCATTCATGCATCCACACAAATGTAGCCCTAATTTCAAAGACTTTTATGTAATAACTCATAAGAATTTAACAATGTGTATAGGAGTAGAGAAAGAATACATATATATATATATAAACCTCAAAAACATTGGCAGGAAAAATTGTAGAAAAAAGATAATGATAAAATCTATTATGTCCAATTTATTCCTGTTATTCATGGGAAAATGGAGGGAATAACCAATGATTCACCAAAAATAAAAACTAAAAAATAAAACTTAGCAAAAATGTCTAGGACAATAAACTGAAACATCTGATCCACAACTTTTGAGTACAAATCTACATAACCAAGTCTTGCACGTATAATGAGAATCTAATTAAGTTTTGTTTTTGCCAATCAAAAAAACATAAAGTTTTGTTTTTTAAGCATTATAATTATGATATGGTTTTAGCTTTATAACTGACATGGAAAAAGATGAGTTGTTATACTAGAGGTCATCACAAAAGGCCATAAATACAATAGAGCAAGGACAAAGAGAAAAGATATCAAAGATAACAAATGACATACCAGGCTAGTAATGATGCTACAGTAGTAAGCAAGAATTGGCGCTGCCTTGTTACCGGCTAAAGCTTGATTTTCATGAAATCCATCCAAATCCACAAACCAAACAACTCCAAATTTGTCAGCAAAACAAACAAATAGACCATCATTGCTTATGGCAACTGCACTCACTCTCTTCTCTGATGACCTGTTACACTCGATTTGAAAAGGAAGAATATTAAGAAATGTCCGGCACAAATGAGGGAACTTAATGCTGAAACTTATACAATGCAGCAGGTAGGTAACAAATGCAGGCAGGTGGGTTCTAGCATGTAACAATATCACTTAGATACATTCAATCCCACCGGTAAAGATAGTTTTTGCCAAACATTCATGTATGTGCAAAAACTCTTAGGAAGTTGTACCATCCTCAGTAATGTTCTCATGAGAGAGAGGGAATGCCAAACATTATTGTTAGAAAGTGCATCATTACATTTATGTGCATTTGATAATATTCTGAAATAATAAATGTGGACTATGATATATAAAACAATGACAACTGGATGACACTGTTATGTACAACTTTCAATTACTGGCTTTGAGTTTCATTCAGAAAGTAGTATTTAGCATTTTACTGGCTGTTGAAGTTAAGCAAAGCAAAGGGGTCGTTATTCTGTTCATTGATGAGTTGCACACTCTAATTGATGAGTTGCACACTCTGCGATCAGAATATAACAGGGAATTTCTGCTTAATTTCTGCTTAATCTCCCATTTATCAGTCAAAGTTTTTACCCAAAAAAAAAATCAAAAGCAACAAAATACAGAAATGAAAATTAAATTCACATAAAAGAGAGAGATTTAGTAGAAGTTATGAAGATAAACCTCATCTTGACAATTATCAATAATCTTTTTGATCCTCAAGACCTCCCCAAAAACCTGACTCTCTTCTTCAATATCATCAGTCAATGCCTCAGCTTCTCCATAGATGTAATTGCTCACTTGGTTGATATTAAATAATAGTACTGAACTAGAAAGCAACAAAAATGCATTGAAAGGCCTTCAATGGCTACTCTACAAAACACATTCGGTTCAACAGAGATGGAGACTTGAATGTAAGCAAATGGTTGTTCTTAATATCTGAATTCTTATAGAAATTCAACAGACAAAATTGATCTTTCATCATTCAACTCTACCCTACCAATTCAGTTTGAAAGTTTATTGCATTTAACCTAAAAGGAGAATTTCTTAATATGAATGAAAACATTACAACACTACTATTATTACTATCCCTATTGGTCCATTCAGATGCCAAAGAGAATCACAATATACTATCAATTAGATCATCTATTATGAATGATCAGAATAAAAAAATCACCAAAGAGATAGAGGCATTGCTTAGCATTTAGCAACCAATATGAAAAATATATTTGAGTCAGCGGTTAGTAGTATTAACCAAATTGATGAATTATGTGAAAGTTAATAAGCAAGCTACAGGATTGATCTCTTGTTCTAATTGTTGCAACCTCTAAAATCATTGTACTTTTAATTGTGATTTTGGAGTGATATTGTCTATCAATTTAACACAATAATTTGCATTGCCAAAACCAAGAAATCATTAAGGTATTAACGATGAAAGGAAAGCAAATGCAGGCCAAATTAGCCCGAAAACATGCTTCACAAGATGAATACAAGGTTTAGGAAAGCAGCCACCATCATACCTACCTTCATTTTGAAAACATCATCTTTGATATTCTTTTGAAGCTCCAAGCACTGCTCATTAATCCGAGTGGAGTTCCCAAGCTTCAAAACCTCTAGAACAAAATTTCAATATCAAAATTTTAATATCAGAACTCCTGAAACAAAATTTCAATATCAGAACCTCTGGAATTTACCTCATCTCCCATTTCCCGTAGATATCTAACAAAATTCTAGAACCGATTTTTATACCCGGACACGTAACTGCAAATTCAATAGAAAGCAGGAGAGAGGTTAATGAAACCAAGTCAGGCTATAGAAAACCTATCAGAGTTATAGTTGATGTTAGAACTCCACACATCAAACAACAGCTAAGTTAGAAAGCTAACTAAGTCACGTACATGACTACAATTTACTGTTAAATGACCTTAAGCTACCAATGTAATTGGAGAAACAAACAAATTATAACTAAACCCCATACTAGAGCACATTGCCAGACTTTCATTATAAGAAACAAATCCAATTTAAGCAATCCTAATCTATAGAACCCACCAAGATTTTTGCACAAAATGTTACAAACTTTACAGCTTTATTCCAAATCTAATCCACACCATAGATTCAACTTTGGATTAACAAAACAGTACATACACAAAGATTCTTGTATAAACTAATCCAGAAGTAGAATTAGATACTCACGCAAAGGGAGAGGGCTCAACAAAGAGAGCAATTCAGCGAGGCTTGGAAATAACTTCTGAGGAAATATTATCAACTTCTTCCTGGAAAATGTTTTTAAAGGCCCAATCACTTCAGTATCAGAATCTCCTTGTTAAGAATAATATTGTAATACTGAACATCTATACTGTTAGATTTCTAGTCAATCATATCTTCATAGAAAAAAAAAATGCTAAGCACGTAGAGGTGATAAATAAGGAGTTTGAGTAAATAAAAACTTTACATATCAGACAGTTAGAAAAAATGTAACTAAGATTTCAGGTAAGCTAAACAGTGACATAGTGGGGCAAAAAAAAATGAAGAAACCAAACATTTATATACACACACACACACAACACAAATTAGCAATAGATCTCAATAACCAAATCGGGAGAGACAGGAAGGAAGAGCTTAAGAGAGAGAGAGAAAGAAATCAATACCTCGCAGTGAAGCTTCGAAATTGAGAGAGAGAGTGCTTCGAAATCGAGAGAGAGTATACTTCAAAATCGAAATCGCTCTGAGACCGATCTGAGAAATCAAGCACAGCCTCTCCTGAGATCATTTCCTCTGCGATCAAAACCAACCCCTCTTCTCTCTTCGCAATCTCCCAGAGCTTCAGATCGATATCGCAGAGAACAAAGGATGAATCGAGAGAGAGAGAGACAGTGGAGCTTCAAAGCTTCAAATCGAAATCGCTCTGACGAAATCGCTCTTAATCAAAATCGCTCTCAAGGGTTTAGAAGCAAATGGGGGTGAGCAAGAGAGAGGCGTGAGGATTGTGACGGCATGAGGATTCAGAATAGGGGTTTACAAAGCTTTAACAAGTATTTTCAGATTTAAAATAGGCGCGTGAGGCACAACGTATTTGGAGGCGTTTAACGCCTCCTATTGCAAAACGGTACCGTTTTATTAAAGGAGTATGCAACGTTTTTATAAAACGTCATTAAATATTAATAAACGTGGCATTTAAAAAAACACCGTTTAAACCCATTTTTCTTGTAGTGTACCAACAAAATGTGAATGCAAATAACCAGAAAGATTCAAACAATTTCATGTATTTTTTTTATTAATTTTACATCATGACAGAATGAAAGTTTTACAGCCTATAAACGTAAATGCATCGTACTTACATTACAAACAAATACTTTTTCTACAACATTTATGTTACAAACATCTTCTTGGAACTTGGATGGAAATATGAAATTCCAGAAACATACACAGATCATATTCCCAACACTGAAGGGAAAAAAAAAAAAAGAAAAAAAAAAAGGTACTTACAAGACCCTTTTTGGTTTATACATTTTGGCTCAAAAGACAAAAACCACCAAGTTTACTACGCTGAGTGCAGCCACAAGCCAGAAGAAATAATCGAGATGGCCCTCATTCAAGTTATCCGGTATCCATCCAGCCTTCCCACCCTTGGTTGTTATAGATGTCACTACAGTAAGAATAAAAGAGCTCAAGTAGCTTCCCATGGAAGTCGTCAAAAGGGACAATGCAGCAAACAAGCTACGCATGCCGTCCGGTGACTGCTCGTAAAAGAACTCAAGCTGCCCTATGAATGTAAATACTTCTGCAGCACCAAACAAAAAATATTGGGGTATTTGCCACGTGATATTAAGTGGTATTGGAACGTTTTCATCAACCAAACCAAGGGCTTGTGCAAGTGCCAATCTCTTCATCTCCACCAAAGCAGCAGATACCATACATAGTACTGAAATAAAGAGGCCAATTCCCATACGTTGCAACTCTGTAAAGCCTTTCTCTCTGCCAGTAAACTTCCTCGCAATAGGGACGATAACCCTATCGTAAACAGGGACCCAGAAAATAACGCTTATGATGTCACATGCTGAAAGAGAGGCTGCAGGAATGGAGAAGGAACCAATGGTCCTGTCCATCATCATCCCTTGCTCAACAAACAATGTACCCAATTGTGCATAAACAGCACATATGATGATTCCAGTAGCCCAAATTGGAAACATGCGAATCAATATTTTTAGCTCCTCCACCTGCGTTACGGTGCAAAGCCTCCATGGATTGGAGAAGTCCCCATTTTTGTTCTCAATGTCTGTAATTACCGCAGCTTTGTCAAGGCACCTACAGAAGGGATAATAGTTTTACTGAAGTTATGACATAATTTGTTGTGAATAATCTGGGAAACAAATGGGTGAGAATTAATCAAGTATACAAACTATCATAAAGTAAAAGTATTGTAGAAGTCTAAAAAAAAGATGAAAGTACAAGAGATAATTAAAAGTATTCAGATAGTTCATAATTTCATACATAACAAGTCATTTTTTGCCAAGAGAAAACATATCATACAAAGCATGATTAGAAATAAAATAAAAATAAGACAAATGCAGTGGTGAACTCTCATTTTACTGTGTTGAGGAGTCCAAGTACCAACCCCTCCCCAAACCCAACAGAAGGATCAAATTCTCATTTTGGGGTGTGGTTTTGGTCTACTAGGAAATGGACATGTTGCCGGAAGGAAAAAGAAACATTGGAACTTGGGTTTTACACTATTGTTTCATGCATGTTTCCAATCAAACAGACAAATGAACAGTTATTTCTAGAAAAATCAGACAGATTCCCTCCCACTAAACCTGTCACTAGTAGTCTCCTTAAAGAAAATCATTAGGATGATACAATTGCCA
>NW_021026958.1:357166-378531 GCF_004153795.1 Camellia sinensis | reverse complement strand
TTTAAACCGCCAAACCGATTCGCATCCATCCGCCAAACCGCCAATCCGCTCAATCCACATCCGTTGGATTGGCGGACGGATGTGGATTGATTTTCTCTAATCCACCAATCTGACGGACGGATGATGGATTGAAAGTTCCGTGGCCGCAACCGATCCGCGCCCACCCGTAATTCATAACTTATCTAACATTTTTTTTGGTTTCGCATAGTACTGCCTCATTCACTATTTTGACTTAATTTTAATTGTAATTTAAAATTGACCACACTAAATCACCATCACCATTTTTATCAATTAACTTTGGATAAATTACAAATACACCCCTGACGTTTATTCAAATTACAAATTACCTCTTGTAGTTCTAGAAATTATATTATGCCATTTAAGGTTTCTAATTTCATAACAAATGAATCATTTTATTAATAAATCATCAAGTTAATTAACGGTATTTAATAATGTTAAAATTTTATTTCAAATAATAATTCAGATAATTTTATTATTGTATAGGTGAACAGTTAGAAATTTCATTTTTTTAATTAATTCTGTTAAATAAAAAATTACGATAAAGAGGTGTTTGTAATTTTTCAAATTACAGAAGACAACCTATACTTTAAACCTCAGAGGTATATTTGTTATTTACCCAAAATCTTAGATGAAGCTTCCGTCCAGTTCAAAAATTGGATTGAAGGATCCAATTAAAGGGATGCAGATTTATTCAAAGTCTACCTTGATAATCCGAACATTTTATCTTTTAATTTTTTTTCGAGTATTTTATTCATATAAAAAAAATATATCAAATTCATGAGATTGGATAACATTATCTTAAAAAAATAACAGTTTATTTGTAAAATCATACTTATTGCATATTTTTTAAGAGTAAATTATACTTTGTCCCTTTATGTTTATCCATTTTTTCACTTTGGTTTTTTAAGTTTATTTTTTCTCACTTTGATTCTTCATGTTTCAAAATTTTCTCAATTTTCACTAAAATTTAACCTGTGTCCAAAAAAATGATAGATTGAAAGTCATATGGCATAAAAATATTTTATTAACACATTTTACACAAACTCAAACTCCAATATGATAATATATTTTTAAATTATGTGATAGTTAACATGACTTTTTTTGTCTAATTTTGAACCAAAAATAAGATTTAGAAGTAAATTGTGAATAATTTGAAACATGATGGGCAAAAGTAGGAAAAAACAAACTTGAAGGGCCACATTAAAAAAATGCTCAAACATAAAAGGGACAGAGTGTAATTTACTCATAGCAACCTTCCAAAATCTTTCTCCTGTTAAGATTAAAAATATTATACATATATATATATATATATAATGCATTCCAAATCATCTATTCCCTTCTATGCATCTTTCTCTGTCTCCTTAAATTTTATAAGTTTGTGATACCATATTTGCTGATAGGAGTGTAAAAATGGCTCCCGGCCCGTAGGCGTCCCGAAGCCCGCTGGCGGCCTATGGTCCGGGCCCAAGCCCAACATGTGGGCCTGGGCCATCATTTTGAAGCCCAGTCTGCTTAAGACACTCAAAGCCTGCCTGAGGCCTAACGCCTTTTTTAGTAGAAAATAATAAAATTTTGATAGAAAAAATAAAAATAAAAAACAAAAAAAATGTTCAAGCCCGTCCAAGTCTACCGAACCGAATACCCCATAGGCTTGGGCTTGGGCTTGGGCCAAATTTTCTGGTCCTTGGCTCGACCCGAATTTTGGCAGAAGCCCGTGAGACCCAACATGGGCTAAGCCGCGTCAAATTTACACCCCTATTTGCTAATATGGACAATTGCACAAACCAATAAAATATAAGTGAACAAAGAAAGAAGTATAAAAAGGAACAAAAGATCTTGATTCTCCATAGACGGTCATGTTATAGTATAAGTTATGACATTTGCATAATTGATTATCACAAATGTCATACTCAAATTCTTTATAAGTTATAACTAAAAAAAGAGATGTAAATAAACACAATATAATGTATAACTAAAAACTTTTTTTTTATCATAACAAAAATATTGTCAAAACAATTAATCATAATTAACTGAGAGCATATGGTACATACTCCCACATAAATTTCTATATATTGTTTTGCTATAAAAAAGACTATAAATCCAGAATTATTTACTCAAAATTTATCAAGAATTGAAAGGCTTCTCTCTAGTTCACTGTGTGGACTGAATCGTATTGTTGCGTTTGTAGGACTTACTAAGGGTCTCTCGCTTCAATGATCCGAACCGTTCAATGTGTAAAGTTCTTCGAGTACTTTATGTGTGAAAAAAATTTATTTTGATCGAATATATGTAGTCCCTTGATCAAAATATATTTTTGTCAATGACAAATATGATTTTAAAAATAAATTGTTAACAAAAATGTGTTCCGATCAAGTGGCTACTGATATCCAATCAACATGATTTTTTACAAACATGAAATACTCAACAAGCTCTATATATTAAATAGTTCAGATCAATTGTTCAAATTCATTTCACTTATAAATCTTCTAATTTATTAATGTAATCTCCACCACACGGACTCATTGTGAGTGAATTCTGGACCCTAGCTTTTTATGTTATGCTACAAGCAGCAAAAATTAAGGACCGCTCAGGTGGAATTCCATTAATACGGTTAAAGACCTGAAAGGGTAAGGTCAATTTGGTTGTATAAATGCCTCACCGAATAAAATAAAATGTTGTACCTTGGCGTACTTTGTTTTTCATTTTGTATTTTTCAATATAAAATAACGATTAATTTAAATTAAAATAACAAAAAAAATTATCAGTCTTATATTATTTGGAAAATTGTTATAAAAATTAGTGCAAAGTTGAGTGGGTCCTTAACTTTTAAAAATAAAAAAATAAAATTGATAACAAGTGATTTTTAATTTATTTATCAACAAAGTTGTCAAAATGTTATTAAGATTGGTATTGACTGGATCTCATATGATTTTTAATCAAAATAATTATAATACATAAAATGAAATTAATTCTAGTAAAAAATTATTCAAATTTCATTTGAAACATAACAATTTGTAAGATATATTGAAATTTTAGATGTTTACATAACTACTAGATCTCAATTAAAATTTTTAAATAATAGAAGAATAAATGTTAGAGATATTATGCATCCATGAACTTACTATAAGCAACAATAATTAAGGGACCCCTCAAATAATGAGTTCCATATTAATAGGGTTAAAGACCTGAAAATAAATGGTTGTACCTTTGCTTACTTTGTTTTTCATTTCGTATTTTTTAAAACAAAAATAACTAAAGAAAAGGAGAGCCAATACTCAACATTTTTCTACAGTTCTCATTTATTTTTGCAAAAGCAATTTTTAAAAACTTCAAAAACAACTTTTTTATATTTTTGAAAAGTGACCTTTGAAATTTTTTCAAAATGCAATTTTCGAAAATAATTAGCTAAACAAGCATTTTGAATTTTCTAGCTTGTTTCCAATTTGTCAAAAACTAGATCAACGCAATCCTCTTTTGTCGGACCATCACATGACTTATTTTGATCATTAGCTTTGATAATTTTTGAGGAGAATTGATCCAAGTTTAGAATGAGCAGGTCAATTTTTTAACAAATCGGAGACAATATCCAATTTGAGTTTCTTACAAATAAAATAATAGTAATAATAATATAAAAATAAAGGCACTGGCATCCCTTTAGTCCCCAGATAAGACAGGAGAGTATTGTTGGGTCCGTGAGGGTCAATCACGGGTTTCATTTTAATAATCTGAACCGTTCAATG
The DNA here is from genome assembly GCF_004153795.1 of Camellia sinensis. Classification (NCBI taxonomy): domain Eukaryota; kingdom Viridiplantae; phylum Streptophyta; class Magnoliopsida; order Ericales; family Theaceae; genus Camellia; species Camellia sinensis. The sequence continues at coordinate 374,770 of NW_021026958.1, read as the reverse complement.
TGTAGAACTCGTCGAGTACTACATATTTATTAAAAATCACGTTGATCAGGTATCAATAGCTATCTCAACGGATCAGTTTTCTGTCAACCGTTTATTTTTTTACCGTTCATTTTTTTTTTATGCAAAACGGATTTGATCACATAACTATCGATAGCCGATTAATGTGATTTTTTTATAGACTTATAGTACTCGACGAGTTCTACACATTGAACGATTTGGATTATTGAAACGGGTCCTGTGATGGACCCCATAAACCCAACAACACCTTCTAATCTGATTTGGAACCAGGGGAAGCCCGGCCCAAAATAAAAAACATAACAAAACAAAACTTCAATTAGTTTAGAAAACTTAAGGAACTTTTCATTCATAAATCAAGTCAACAAAGTTGATCTCTCTAGAAATCAAATGTCAAGAACAAGAAAAGTACGTTCTTTCATTCATATTTGCATTGGCAAAATGGTGAGGTCATGGAACAATGACTTATGTGAATTATAATTCTTCTATTAACCATAGTCCACAAAAATAAAAAATAAAAATTAAGATAAGTATAATCTCAAAATATTTTTATGCAGTTTTAAGTAAATTAATGTTAATGATCACTTATTAGAGAATTATTAATATACTCCAAAATTTGAAGAGGAGGCTTTTATGTAGTAGGAAGCGATTTCTGACTTGGGTTGTATTTGACTTGGCATTACTTGTTTCTGCTTGGGAAGATATCATACTATACATCATGCATATGGATACAAATTAATACTACGTAACTGGTGACACAGAGTTGGCTTGACCAACAATTATTTAACTTGTTTGATTCTATTTTTCTGAATTTAATTATCTAAAAATTAAATTTTTTACTTTTTATATTTTATATTTTTATTTTTAGTGAATTTTTTTTAATATTTTAAGCATAATTTTTACTTTATAAAATGCACCTAACCTATATGTACGTAAAAAGTAAAATATTTGTAAAATAATATTTTAAAAAATTATAAATACACAAAAATACGAAAATGTATTGAATTTTATTTTATTTTTTTTATATTTTGGTATTTAGTATTTTTTTTATAGATTTTTTTTTACAAATATTATACTTTTTAATTTTATGTATATTAAGTGTATCTAAAAAATAAAAAAATTGGTTAAAATATTAAAAAAATTTACTAAAAACACAAAATTCAAAAAAAATTTAAAAAAATTAATTTTCAGAAAATTAGAACCAAATAAGTTTTTTGTTTATTTTTTTCGAGAATCAAAATATATCTGTCGTTTTCTATCAGAAAAATGCAAAGACAAAGGGATTTGGGAAGTTGGTAAAAAGTTAGCTTTTGGCTTTTTGCTTTTTACCAGGATTTTTAGCTTTTTGAAAAGTGATTTGAGAAGTTGATAAAAAGCTAGCTTTTGGCTTTTTAGTTTAATATTTGTTTATGGTGTCAAATCAAATTAAAATGACCAAAATATTCTTACCCAATATAAGAAATTTATTTTTTTATTTTTTGTCATAGGCCCCAATTTATAATTTCACACTTGCGTTTTTGGCACTTCCCAAACCAATTTTACTGCGTTTTTGCCATTTGCGTTTTTGAACATTTTGACAAAAACGTGATTTTTTATTTTGGTTCCCAAAACGGCACAAGGAGTTGAAATAACAATTATATATTTTAAAAAATACATTTCCTTATGAGTGTAACTTATATCATACAAATTTCAAATTTCAAATTTCAAAAAATCATGTCATCTGGTCTTTTTGTGATTGCATTGAACTCCTTACATTTGATTCTGTACCACATTTTGAAACCTACAAGAGACAAGTTTACCTAGAAACATTGTAACATATAAAATAAACAGGAAGAATAATCTTTGGTCAACAAACTGAAAAAACAAATTCAAAATTTTCTGCTCAGAACCTTATTTTGTCACTGTAGTCTACTTTTTCTTTTAAATTTTTTTAGTAATAATTTAGGTGAAAGTCTCGTGAATTAATTTTACAATAAATGATACACCGATCACATTTTAATGTCATATCACGCTGATCACCTACAGTGCTATAATTATTGATACATTAGTTAATATATTAATTAATGTATATAGTATTATTTATAATACAAAACGTTGTCTGCTCTCTCTTCTTTTATTGACAAATAAGAGAAGAGAGAGAATAATAATTGACATTAATATATATAGTATGTATTACTGTTGGCTACATATTTTGTAAAAGCCAGTTACAGTTCGACACGTGGCATAGTAAGGGTAATAAAGGAAGGTTATTCAAGCCTTTAATCCTGATCGTACACGTGACAATAAACATTGGTCCTCACATGATCCGAGTAACACTAGATCAAATAAACGGGATGCAAGATGACGTGTCTTCAAACGGTTACTCATATTCAAATCTAAGTACAAGAGGGAAGCTCAACTGCCAGTAATGGCGTAATGGAGCTACTTGTAAGGAAGCATGACCAGCGATCATGGAGGAGCAGTTCGACAGTTCGAAGTGCAGTTCGAAGGTCATCACTGACGAGTATAAATAGCAGGGTAGCCCCCAGAAAGAGGGACGGACTCAGATCATACAAACCAGTCATTTACTTCATATATTTTCTTTCCAGTCATCTACATTTCCAGTCCTTAAATACCTGTTCTTTAAATACCTGCATTTTAAATACTCGCACTGCACTTCGATTCATAGGAGTAGCTTCAAGTAGATTCAAGTAGATTGCTGTTGTAAACCTCTCCGAGGCTGAGTTCGGACCATTGTAAGTGTTCATTTTTATGAAATACTTCAATTGTTCTTCATATTACTGTTATTTCTCTTAATTTCTCCTAAGTCAAGCCACCAGTAAAAGTCCTCTTCATTGAGGCTGAAAAGAACTAAAACACAATCGTCTGATAATTGGTTGGCAATTATAATTTCTGTAAGGACTGATTGATCCTTGCTGGCACGCTCACATTCACAAAAATACCCTTCGAAAAGCCAAAAAGCCAACAATTACATAGTAACATAACATATTGCTCCTTCCAAGACAAATAATTGTAACAAACCAGATCTTGACCATTTTTCTTTGTATACACATTTGCACTGGTTGAATCATTTATATACAATGGCACAAACTATCTGACCAAGATGTTCTAGAAACTTCAAATCGAAAATCCCATTGAATGGTTGATTCAAATGAGAAAAATTATAAAAATTATATATAGATTCTTGGAGGTCAATGCTAAGAATTTAAAATTAACAGCACTGTTACAATAATTATTTATTTTTATAATTTTATCTTATTATTTGATATGAATAATGTTATATGGACTAATTTGTGTACTAACTAATATACTAATTGATGATGTGATATAATTTAAGAGATTTTTGATATTTATAATTTATATTGTGGGGGCCAAGTATTAGGGGATGCAAAGGGGCCGAATAAGTGAACTTAGAGAGCCGAGATATATACATCGTATTCGGCCCCGTCTTATACAAATCCAGAAGTATCCTAATCGGCCACATGACCAGTTGAACAAGGAGCCGAGTGAAGAGCGGTTTGCAACAAAAGGAGCCGAGTAAATAGTTACACGGTGGATTAAAGGTGGGCCCAACCCTGAGGCCCAAGAAGAGATATAAATAGAAAGGCATCAACCAAAGGGAGATACGTGAGAACTAAGGATGTGTTTGTTTGGACGGATTGGATAAGGGGGGATTGTAATCCATTGGGCTGTTAGTCATGGGATATATTATCCTCGGACTATTTGGTTGGACTGGATTTGTATCTTATGTTTGTTTAGTCATGGGATTAGATGTTTGGATTGAACTATTTTTAGTGAATTCAATATTTAGTTGGACGGATTGGATAATGATAAAAGTTTAAAATACTATTTTATCCTTGTAATTTATAATTTTTATTTAATATATAATTTTAAATTTTAAATTTGTAATCTATAATTTATAATTTAACAACACTAAAAAAGTTTAATTTATAATGCCATAATTTTTAATTTATATTTTCAATTAAATTAAATTTATAATTTATATTTTTTATTTAATTAAATTTATAATTTATATTTTTTATTTAATATATAATTTTAAATTAACAACACTAAAAAATAATTTTATTTAATATATGAATTTAATTTTTTAACAACACTAAAAAAAATAATTTATAAGGCCATAATTTTGAATTTATTATTTTTAGTTAAATTTAATTTATAATTTATAATTTACATTTTTTATTTAATATATAATTTTAAATTAACAACACTAAAAAAATAATTTTATTTAATATATAAATTTAATTTTTTAACAATGCTAAAAAATTTATAAGGCCATAATTTATAATTTATTATTTTTAATTAAATTAAATTTATAATTTATAATTTATATTTTTTATTTAATATATAATTTTAAATTAACAACACTAAAAAAATAATTTATAAATGTTCAAAAAACTATTTTACTCTTTTTCAATTGTTTATTAAATAATAGCATGAGGATAAAATGGACATTTCACACATTAGTCCCATGGGATACCAATCCCATGAAAATAATCTTACCCTCCCCCCTAGGATACAATAATACCTCATGCGAGGGACTAATAGTCTGGGGGGACTATTTATCCGAAGCAAAAAAATTGAACCAAACAATGGACTATTAGTCCGGATGAACTAATATTCCAATCCCATGGAATAATCCCTCAAAACAAACACACTCTAAGAAGCTTAGCTTAAGAAAGAAGTAAACAAGAGAGTACATACTGACTTGTCCGACGGAGTGCTAATTCCGGCACCCTCGACTGGAGTGTTCATTCATTTTCAGGTAGCTAGTTGAGGATCTTGAGCGTCCCATTGGATCCAAAGACTATTTTCAAACCACTTCTCCACAATTGGCGCAGTCTGTGGGAATACTCTAGCACATCCATGGCGGGCGTGACGGAAGATCCTCCGGTAGTCGCTGACAACCTTATGCCACGAGTCAATACCACTCCAAGCACCATGCTAGGACCAGAAAATATTACTGCACGAAGAGCCTTGAACTTCGATTCAGCTGATGAAACAATGCAAACGATAATGGATAGGCAAAACAAAACGAATAGAGGTTGGAAAACATGATGGCTGAGAACGAGCGCCTTCGACAGGATTTGGCCTTGGAGGTGGCAAAATCCCAGTAGGCCGCACGCCAAGATCTTCTACAACCCCTAAGAAAGGATGGTCGATGATCTCGAGTTCGGAGACAAGATAGTGGTAGTGATTCTGACTCATTATTCCTGGAACCCAAAAAGAAGGGGCGAGTCGAAGTCTCTAGTTCTTCTGAAGGAAGTCCGTGTGCACGGAGTAAGAGAAGAAGAAATGATTCAAACGAAGAGGACCAACATGACCTCTTTGTGCGACGGATTGTAAGGGCAGTACTACCCAAAAAGTTCAAGGCTCCATCGTTCACCCAATACGACGAAAAATCGGATCCCACTGACCACATCCGTCATTATAAGCAAGCTATGACGCTACATGCAGACGACGAGGCTCTCATGTGCTAAATATTTTCGAGCAGTTTGGGACCATTGGCCATCAGGTGGTATTACAAGTTGGAACCGGCGTCGATTAAGAGCTTCCATCAATTGCAGAAATCCTTCAGGGCAAGATTCATGACCAATGAGGTCCAGTTGAAGCAAGCCAACTCCCTCTGGGCAATGTAAATCCAACCAAGGGAAACCTTACGAGCGTATTCGGCACGCTATTGGGAGTGATTTAATCTTGTGGACGACGCCTGTAACGACTCTATGGCCATCATCACCTTTAAAATGGGGTTGCATCCTAATAGTGCCCTCCACAGTTCCTTGACTAAAAGGCCCCCCAAGACAGTTTGGTCATTGATCAAGAAAGTCAAGGAATACTACAAAGTGGAAGATGACGCTTTGCGAGTTAAAGCCGGGAACAAGACCAACAAGACGGCCCCCTCTGAGATTGTTCAGCCGATAAATTTTGTACCATCACGGAGCCTTGAACCACGGAATCGGGCTAAACAAGACAAGAGACGGGATTTGTGCCGAACAAATGACCAATGTTCCCATCGCGCTAATGAACAACTTCAAGTAGATAGAAGGTGCACAGACAAGAAGTATACAGAGTTGTCAGAGCCGATCAGCATGGTTATGTCTAAAGTCCAACACCTTTCATTCTTCAAATGGCCATCCAAAATGGTGGGACCTCCCGACACGAGGAGACGAGATAGGCGGTGCAAATACCACAAGGACTACGGTCATGATACCGAGAGCAGTTATGCGTTGAAGGATCACCTTGAGGAATTGGTACAAGACGGTCAGCTTAAGCAATACGTCCGCAAACACAACACAACCAAAGCAATAACTTTAAGGCATGATTCACCTCCACTCGGCGTAATCCATATGATATATAGCCTACCGACGGCATCTGCGATTCATACAATTCAGTCAAATCCTGACCCCCAAAAGCAAGTCACACCAGCCAAACGGCCCATGAAGCTCCGAGTATTACCTTCGACGATTATGATTTGATCGGCGTAACGCTCCCCCATATTGATCCATTGGGCATTGAACTACGCGTAAGCCGATTCATCGTTGAACGCGTTCTTATTGACCAAGGGAGTACTTAAGAAGTCATGTACTACAAGACCTTCATCAAACTTGGGTTCACCGAGTCAGACCTGTCTCCAGCTTAATCCGTTATTCGGTTTTAACGCTAATCCAGAATACCCGTTGGGCAAAATCACACTACCAGTTCGAGCGGGCTCCCGAACAGTAGATGTGGATTTCTTGGTTGTCAAGCTGTTTTCGCCGTATAATCTCATCATTGGACGAACTTCGCTGCACGCTATGCATGCCGTACCAAGCACCTATCAACAACTGCTCCGCTTCCCGACTGAACACAGCATTGAACAAATCCCTGGTTCCCAGAAATCGGCACAAGCATATTATCTTCTTGCCGTAAAGACACCAAGAGAACTGGAAGTGAATTCTATTGAGGTGCCAGATCGAGAGAGCGTTGACGATGTTGGACGACACCCAAATGAAAAGGCCATGAAAGCCCTGGATCGAGTTAAAATTGACAGGAATCTTGACAAGTTCTTCATGGTCGGCGCATCCTTGAATAAAATCGATAGGCAACAACTAATTACATTCTTACTCAACAACCTTGATGTATTTTCATGGACACCGTATGAGATGTCGGGGGTAGATCCATCTGTTTTTCAACACCGTTTAAATGTCAACCCCAACTGTAAGGCGATTATTCAAAAAAGTCAGCGGTTAGCTGCAGAACACACTGCCGCCGTTGTCGAAGAAGTTGACCGACTGCTTGATGTTGGGGCAATTCGAGAAGTGACCTATCCTACATGGTTGTCGAATATTGTGGTTGTAAAGAAGAAGAATGGGACTTGGCGTATCTGTGTGAACTTCACAGACTTAAATAAAGCTTGTCCCAATGATTGTTTTCCTCTCCCCAGAATTGACCAACTCATCGACGCCACGGCAACGTATGAGCTTCCTCGATGCCTATAGAGGCTACCATCAAATTGCCATGCATCTGGAGGACCAAGACAAAACTACATTCCTCACCCTAAGAGGAACCTATTGCTATAAGGTTATGCCTTTTAGGCTGAAGAATGCAAGGGCAACTTACCAAAGACTAGTCACTGCTATGTTCAAGGAGCAACTCGGCCGTACTATGGAAGTGTACATTGACGATATGGTGGTCAAATCCAAAGAAGAGCAAACTCACCTAGCCGATCTGGAAGAGACATTCGGTATTTTACGCAAGTACAAAATGAAGTTGAACGCTTCCAAATGTGCATTTGGGATCGGATCTGGCAAATTCCTTGGCTACATTGTCAACTACCGAGGAATCGAAGCCAACCCCAGGAAAATCACAGTAACCCAGGAACTTGGCTCCCCTCGATCGGTGAAGGAGGTTCAAAAGTTGATGGAGATGGTCGCCGCACTCAACAGGTTCATCAGTTGTTCCACAGATCGCTGCCGACAATTCTTTCATACCCTACGGCAGGGTAAAGCTTTTGAATGGACCTCTGAGTGCGAAGCTACTTTCAACAGTTTGAAGGCTTACCTGTAATCAGTTCCACTTGACAACACCTTCGGCAGGTGACTCGCTGATTTTATATCTGGTAGTTTCCGACTGGGTCGTCAACGCCGTACTGATAAAGGATGAGCTTGGAGAGCAGCGGCCAGTGTATTATGAGAACAAGGCAATAGTTGACGCCGAAACACGTTACCTTCCGTTGAAAAAACTCATCCTAGCCCTCGTCATGGCAGTAAGAAAACTGATGCATTACTTTCAGGGACATATCATCAGGGTGCTAACGGACTACCCCCTCCGGTCAGTGCTCCGTAGTGCAGAAGCATCAGGCCGCGTTTCAAAGTGGGCTCTTGAACTCGGCCAGTACGATATTCAGTTTCTTCCTAAAACCTCAATTAAGGGACAAGTTCTTGCCGACTTCAAGTCTGATCAAACTCGACTTAAACCGAACTGGAGAATTTATGTTGGGGACATTTGGCAGTTGTACTGTGATGGATCATCCAACCAATGGGGCAGTGGGGCCGGAGTAGTAATCATGGCTCCCGAGGAGCAATAATCGAGCAGGCTGTCAAAGTCAGCTTCGAAGCATCGAACAATGAGGCCGAATACGAAGCCCTGCTAACCGGCTTACGGAATGCACATCTCCTGGGTGCTCAGCGTTTGCTTATATTTTGCGATTCAAAACTAGTCATCAATCAGGTAAAAGGGGAGTACACGGCCAAAAACGACCGTATGGTAGCTTACATGACAATGAAAAATTCCTTACTGGAAAAATTTGACCATCATGAATTGAACCAAATAACCCGTGATCAGAACACACATGCAGATGCCCTGGCTTGCCTAGCCTCCGCCATTAACTCAGAGATTAAACGGACAATTGAAATGGGTTTCATCCCTAAGTCGAGCATTGGCCCTTCAGAGGATGTCCAGATCAATGTCATAGAGTCAGGTCCGAGTTGGATGGACTCTATTGCTGCATTCCTGTCTTCCGAACAGCTCCCGTCGGATAAGAAAGAAGCGTACAAGTTACGAAATAATGCCTTGTGATACTACTTGGATCTGCAAGGAAAACTTTACAAAAAATCCCTTTCTGGTCCATACCTAGAATGCGTTTATCCAGATGAAGTCGAGGAACTCTTGACTGAAAAACATGAAGGTAGCTGTGATAACTACTTTGGCGGGCACTCTTGGGCTCATTGAGCTGTGACACAGGGGTATTATTGGCCGACAATGAGAGCTGATGTCGAATGTTACGTGAAGAAATGTGAACAGTGCTAGAAGTTTTGTCCTTTAACCCATCTGCCTGCTGAAGAGTTAAGCTTTATAACCAGTCTGTAGACACCCCATTTTTGACCGACCTTAAGACTCAGACGTCACCGATTGAGCGCTTGGTGATGTTGCATATCGTGCTCGTTCAGAGGTTTCAGAGTCTCGGCTGCGAGCCTTGCCTCCGGACTTCCGGACCCTTTCATGCTTTGCCTCGGTTTGCGAACCAGGCTTGGTTTTCTCTGTTTTCTCTTCGCGAAGGGAGGGAGAGGTCTCGTAGATCCTCTCTCAGTGGCCGTAGGCTACGTTTTGTGGTCGTAGGCCATTTTGCCCGTTTGGAGTCCGGTTTCAAGTTTTTCGGAGCCGTTGGCCGTGTGCCTCGGTTCGGGACCGCTTAACCACCTCCGTTTGCTCCGGTTTTTGGCATGCATCTTATTTGCTCCCTTTTGAGGGACACTGTGGCTCGAGAGACCAACTTCGTGGTCGAACACCACTTCCGGTGCCTAATAGTCAGTTTTTGGGGCCTCGAGCTGCGCGTTTCGGCCCCCGAACCTTCATTTTGCATCGGTTTGGGATCATTTTTGGCAGGGACCTCTGTTTCATTGTTAAGAAGGTCGTAGAAGGGTGGGAGGCCAGCAATTTCTCTGACAACCAGTTTTATTCCTCCATCGCCCTCCGTCGCCCGTTTTTCTCACTTGAAAGCCAATGTTGACCACCCTAAGGCCACTTTTTCCAGCCCTAAACCACATATTTATGTTGTACACACCTGGGAGGCCACCAATATCACATGGCCGGCCAGTAATTGTGTGTGCCCCTTTTGAACCCCTCCTAAAAGTGGGCTTTTCTCTCTCCTGGTTTACTTTCTCCAGTTTTTGACCACATGGTGGTGTTGTGCACACATGAGAGGCCCTCTTTTTGGCATGGCCGACCATTAATCTTCTTTGACCCTTGGCCGACTGGCCACCTAAACCCTAGATAAGAAGCCGACCTTGACCCTCTCTCCAGGTACATTACAAATATGTAATTTATTTCCTCCCAGATTATGTATCCAGGGGGCCAACTTTTGGGGGGAAACTTGAATTCATTTCCCCCTTTTTTTTCCCCCTTTTTTTTCCCACACTTTTTCCTATATAGCAGGCCCCCCAACTGTGTTTTGAGGGTTACAAAAATTTGCTTTAAGCTCCTACATTGTATCTTTCTCCCTCTACACTCCAACCCTCAAAACCTCCCAAACCCTACACCATTTCTACACCACCACCTAGCACCACACCACCACCATCCATTCCATCCACTTGGAGCTGTTTTCCAGGGCTAAGGAGCCACCAAACTCAAGCCAAGAGTTGTTGAAGCTTGGTCTACAAGGGTGAGTCTTCATGTTCCCTCTTTTGTGCTTTATTTTGTTCTATATCTAAGCCATACTTTCTTACATTTTTGGGCTCTAACCTTAACTGAAAATAGCATTATTTTGAGCTCTTTTTCATGTTTGTTGAAGGGCTCTTCATTGTTTGAGGCTTTCTTTTGTCACTTGCCTCTTTATCCCTCTTTTGGCCTTATTTTTGCATGCTTTGTTATCCCCTTGTGCTTGTATTTTTGGGCTCTGGTCTGAACTGTAAATAGCCTTATTTTGACCCCCTCTTCATGTTTGATCAAGGGACTTTTTCTGTTTGAAGCTCCCTTTTTGCTCCTTGTGTTTAAACCTCTTTTTAGGCCTTATTTTGCATAGTATTTTAAGCTTGCATGTGCACTGTTTTGGGTTTGGTCACTAACAGTAAAACACTATGTTTTGGGCCCTTTTTAAACTTTGTTGAAGGACCCTCCTCTGTTTGAAGCCAGCAACCATCACTTGCTTCTTTGTCTCCCTTTTGGCCCATTTCTTGCACAATAGTTTAGCCATACTTTTGTCTGTTTTCGTGGCTTGTTATAAACTATAAAGTGCTTCATTTTGAGCTCCTATTAAACTTTGTTGAAGGGCTCTTGGCTATTTAGGGCCAGCAGCTGCTACTTGCTTCATTATCTCTCTTTTGGGGCCATTTTTGCATGTTAACTTAGCCCTATCTGTGTCCATTGTTTGGCCTTTCTTAAAACTGTAAATATGCTTATTTTGGGACTGTCTTGATTCTGTCTTCATATTTCATGTTCAAATAATGCATGCTTTGCATAGCCATAGGTCATTCCATGTACCTAATTTCATGTTTCGGGTCTCATTCCATGCATCGGGTACCATATTGCCATGTTTTGGGGCTGTTTTGCATCACAATTCAGTGCTGAAACTTGCATATTTGTATGCCATATTTCGTGCCTTGCCATGCCTTGTTAGAGTGGCATTTGTGCCTTAGGATCGGTCCTCGGTTTGCGTGCATGTGTGCACGCATTTCGAGTTGTCTCATTTTCATCTAATGGCCACTAATGTGAGTGTGGCTGAGGTCCATTCATGTTGGTGTAAGTCCATTATGCATTGTGTATGCCATTTCATTTCATAGCATTGCGTATGCTAGGTTGTATGTTAGACGCATTCCGAGTTGTCTCATTTTCATCTCATGGCCTCCTATGTGAGTGTGGCTGAGGTCCACTCATGTTGGTGTAAGCCCATATTGCATTGTGTATGCCATTTCATTTCATAGCATTGTGTATGCTAGGTTGTATCTTAGTTGCATTTCATGCATATCATGCATATTGCATCGTGCTCGGGGTAGGAGTTAGCCCGGGCACGGGAAACGAGGTACGTTTCGTACTCCGAGTGACGGAACGTGTCTCAATTCCCAGTTACCGACACTCTGGATTATCCATGATGGAGTTTAGGTTTTGTTGTGTTTATATGTGCATTCATTTCATATTGAGTTGTACAATTTGACTCCTCGGCCATCATGCATTGAGATGCGTGATTGATGGCACAAGGATCGAAGCATGCATACATTTGTGAAAATACATTGCCATGCCCCTTTCCTGCTCTCTGTTGCAGCAAATCAAGAATCAGCAGTCTTCCGGGGCTTGGCGCGCTTTCTAAAAAATTATTGCAAAACAGAGGCTAATTGGGGCATCACAGTGGATTTCCGTTCAAAGGCAATCCGGATATGCATTATTCATCATCTGAAGAAGAGTCAAGACAGTCCCTGGCTTGCATGCCAGTTTATTGTTTTCTTAGTTAATTTGGTAATTAATTAGGATTTTTGTACATATTTGGACTGTATTATTTATTCAGATCTGTATATTATTTATTCGGACCCTCCGAGCGAGGGCAATGTTTGTAATAAGTGTGCGTGTGTGTGATGTATGTCTTCCAACCCCACGTCTTTTCTCTCTTTATTTACCCGCTTATGATGGTTAAATTAGGGCATGTTTCAATTAGATACAGTATGATAGCATGTTTGCATTCATTCATCTGTTTGCATGCACCGGGCTCGGCGCATATACTAACTGCATTGTATTTTCAATTCCAAGTTGAATACATGTTAGTGTAGCATTTCATATCCATGTTAGAATAGCCGAGCCTGCTATAGTTGCATTTTTGCATGTGTTGCATAGGCACTTCTTGTATAGTTAGGATCATGCATGGATTTTAATTAGCTTCTGTTTTGGCTTGGAGTACTCGGTAAGTTTTATGCTTTAGCATCCTTGCATGCGTGTGAGTGACTGCCATGAATAGCAGGCTTACCATGAGGCTAATTGCTTATGTGATTAACTGCCTAAATGCCTGTGGGTGAAGGTTGGGTTACTTGGATTGGAAATAATTCATCAAATGTGTGTTTTAGCCCACTAGATAGTGAAAAAAATCATGTTTTCTAAGCCCACCCGAGGGTGGCAAATCCATGTCTTAGCCTACTTCCGAGTAGCACACCATCAACATTTTCAAATAAACAAACACGAAATGTTTTGTTCCAATTCAGGCGATCCAGTCTATACTTGTATGCTGCGCGCATCACATATAAATCTAGGCTAATAACCGGAAATAGAACGCATAATGTTTTCAAAATAGATATCATGGTTAGTAGAGGCCGATCTTTGATCGGGCGAGCGGGGGTGCTCATGAAGTGACCTCCCTAATCGTACCCAAGTTCCGAGCGAGGCAACTTTGGTGATGACGACACGTGGCCTTAGCAAACGAGTCAAGGTTTCTTAAATTTCCCTAAAATAAAACATTAGGTGGCGTCTTGTATCTGGCAAAGCAGTCCTATGTTTGGCACTTTCTTTCAAAATCTGTTTTCTCAAAACGATTCGCCGGATTTGGACTCTTTGGTTCAGATTTAGAACCGTGACAATTTAGAGTCTGAACTGTAGTGAGCCCAATATCGAACGGAATGGGGGAGCTCGTCCCTCCCGGGGCATTCGGGGACGTCTACAGTTCTGGCGACTCTGCTGGGATTTAGAGAACTTGACCTGAACTCATGATATCTGGTTTTGACTACACTTATTGTGTTCTTTGCATTCCATGTTGCACTGGTGCGCCTAGGACACCGTGTTTGCCATCTGCTATTCCTGAACGGTTTTGCCGGAGGCTTGTGTCCTTCAAGGCATGACCATAAGGCTGACCGGTTGGTGGCTCTGCCAGTAAGGGAACACAAACCCCGGTTTTACCGGGGCACCCTTTTTGACCATTCGACTAGTGCATATTCGGAATCCATAGTGACCATTCCAAACTAGAACAGGTTGCTTACCCGATTGTAGGTTGTTGAAACCGCTGCGTGCATAGTGAAACCCTTGCTCTTGACAAAATAGGACAGGGAAACCCTACCCCAACATAGGGGTGTTTTTGGCTCTCACTTGTTGCTATGTGCTTTTAGAGGTGCGTCTCTATAGAAATGCATGTATCAGTCTACAGTTTGGCATCAGGCTTGCGGGCACCAGTTTAGTAGTTAGGGCATCAGGCCTGCGGGCATCAGTCAAGTGTTTGAGAATCAGTTATCTGTGGGTATCAGATTCAGTCTATGGGGACAATGATTCAGGGATAATGATCAATGTTGAGGACAATGTGTATTCACTTATCGACCATGTGTTGTTATGCCCGGCTGTGTGTTGTGTATTTACTTTAAGCTGTTATGTGTCGCGTTTATCTGTTTATTTATTTTCTTATTGCTTTATTTATCTTTTTACTAGGGACATTGTTTAGCACAATTGCTTCCGACCCAGTAGATATTCCCCAACACACTTTGACACAAGAGGTCGTCGGCTCAATCGATCCGAGGATCTGGTTGACAGACAGCCAGTGTTTCATTCTCTACCCCCAGTTGTCAGAAGGAGGCCAAGAAGACGAGTGTGTCTGACAGAGGTTACCAGAACAGTGGTCTACCCTAGGCAGTGAACAGTCGGGCTGAGTTTTAGTTTCTGCCATAGAAATACACATACCAGTCAGTCAGCAGGATCAACAGAGTGTAGCCAGAATGGAGGAAATGATGCGTCAGCTCCAAGAGAGCATGGAGCAAATCAGGAGGATGCTTCCACGAAGCGAAATTCCTAAGCAGCAGGCCGCAATCAGTGGCCCAACAGGCGGAGATAATTACCGGCTCCAGCAGCAAGTCGGAGCGTCAGCCTCACATCCAGTTCCTCCCACCAAGGGATCCCGTTACCAGAGCAGACACCAACTGTCCAGAATGTCCTGTCCAAACACCCAGAACACCTTACCCAATGTCCAGAACATCCAAGAGGACACAGACCTTCCAACAGGGCCAGCTCCGCTCCCGCTTCCGCCTCAATTTCCAAGCACCCATACACCCAACCACCCGGACTCTCCTTCGAGTTCGAAAATAGACCATAACGCTCTGAAACTGAGCAAGCTCGAGAAGCTTTTCAAGAAATCACAAGGGGTAAAGGCTATTCCGGATATCGAGGACGGATATACTGATGTGGCCGTAATGTTCCAGATAGATCAAGATGCCGCAGATTGATCATTTCGACGGATCCGGGATCCCATGGTCCACCTCCAATTATTCTCAGATATACTGTGGCCAATGGGCTAACCGACCCAAAAGCTTTTGCTGTCGGCCGAACCCTGTCGGGTGTGGCCGCTATCTGGTACGCGAAGTTGGAAGATGAGGTAAAAAAAAGTTGGGATGAAATGGCCGAGGCCTTTGTCGCACAGTACTCGTACAATACTCAGATTGAAATTACAACTCGTGATCTTGAAACAACGAGGCAGGAGCCCAAAGAAACTTTCTCAGATTTCGTAACTTGGTGGAGGGCGAAGGCATTGATGATGACTTTGAGGCCCACTGATAAGGACCAAATCAGGATGATTGTGCGCAATCTCTAACCAAAATTGATGCAGAAGATGATTGTACTCCCCTTCCCCACCTTTTCGGATCTACATGAGATGGGGGTACAAATCGAGGATGCGATGAAGCAAGGTCTGATTGACCAGGACAGGGAGCAACCCCGGAGAACATTTAACCGCAACAATAACGCAGGCCCGAGTGGCGCTGCAACCGCAAGAGCTTCGAAGGTCAGCATGGTCGCCACCATTCCCCCTCCCCTTCCAAGGCCCATGGCAGCCACACCCTTCTCCGGTGCATCCAGAAGTAATAGCCAAACCACCAAATACCAGCCTAGAGGCTAAAGAACCTTCACCCCACTGTACATGCCTTTGTCTAAGGCTCTGGGGGTCTTAATCAGAAAGGGCCATCTAAAACCCCTAGAGCCGAGGCCATTACCAAATCCACTTCCATCCTCTCACAACCCAGCCAAGTACTGTGCATATCACCAGCAGCACGGTCATGATACTGACCAATGTTTCAAGCTGCGTCATGAGATTCAAGACCTCGTTGACAAAAATGTGATTCTACCTCCAGAGAAACCTAACGTCACAACCAATCCACTCCCTACACACAACCAAGCTCCACCTCCCAAAAGAGTCAATCTTATCCAGACTGGGGTCATGTCTTACGATCCTAGCATCTATATTACTCCTACCCATCTACCTAAGCCGGAGGTGCTCCTTCCCGACTGCACTGACTTCTTGTGCATATTGGACATCTCTACAACCCAACCTGAGCCAGTGGTGGCGACTGTGGAAGACAGCGCAACAGAGGTTGCTGAGGATGATGGAATGGTTGAGACAGGGTTTGAGCAGTCTGGAAACTTTGCTGGGGAAACCTACGACCCAAGTGAGTACATCTTGTCAGTAGGCCAATCTGAGCTAAGTGTAGGGCTGCCAGAAAAAGCAGAACTATGTGTGATTCAGGGGGACAGATTTGAACAAGGAACGGACAATCTGACGGCTGTAGAAGAGGGCCTTGCCAACCTCTAGTTCTTCAGTGACCAAGAATCAGGGGATGCGGCAGTCAACTGGTTT
Organism: Camellia sinensis; assembly: GCF_004153795.1. Classification (NCBI taxonomy): domain Eukaryota; kingdom Viridiplantae; phylum Streptophyta; class Magnoliopsida; order Ericales; family Theaceae; genus Camellia; species Camellia sinensis. The sequence continues at coordinate 358,176 of NW_021026958.1, read as the reverse complement.
GAATATGAGGAGTCGGCAGAAGTTACTGGATGGTTAGATGATCAACCAGACGTTGTAGAATTTCAACAGGGCCCGGCAGGGGTGTAGACGTCCCCAAACGCCCCGGTGAGGGATGAGCTCCCCGTTCCGTTCGATATTGGGCTCACTACAGTTCAGACTCTCAAATTGTCACGGTTCTAAATCTGAACCAAAGAGTCCAAATCCGGCAAATCGTTTTGAGAAAACAGATTTTGAAAGAAATACCAAACATGGACTGCTTTGCCAGATATAGATTCGCCACCTAAATGTTTTATTTTGGGGAAATTTAAGAAACCCTGACTCGTTTGCCTAAGGCCACGTGTCCGTCATCACCAAAGTTGCCTCGGCTCCGGAACTTGGGTACGATTAGGGATGGTCACTTCATGAGCACCCCCGCTTGCCCGATCAAAGATCGACCTCTACTAACCATGATATCTAGTTTTGAAAACATTGTGTGTTCTTATTCCGGTTTATTAGCCTAGATTTACTATGTGATGCGTGCAGCATACAAGTATAGATTGGATCGCCTGAATTGGAACCAAACATTTCGTGTTTGTTTATTTGAAAATGGTTTGATGGTGCTACTCGCAAGTAGGCTAAGACATGGATTTGCCACCCTCGGGTGGGCTTAGAAAACATGATTTTGCCACTATCTAGTGGGCTTAAAACACACATTTGATGAATTATTCCAATCCAAGTAACCCAACCTTCACCCACAGGCATTCAGGCAGTTATATCACATAAGCAAATAGCCTCATGGTAAGCATGCTTATTCATGGCAGTCACTCACACGCATGCAAGGATGCTAAAGCATAAAACTCACCGAGTACTCCAAGCCAAAAAAGAAGCTTATTAGAAATCTATGCATGATCCTAATATACAGAGATGCCTAATGCAACACATGCAAAAATGTAACTATAGCAGGCTCGGCTATCCTAAGCACGGCATGTTCTGTGCGGGGCATAACTTGATCTAATTAAGTGTGCGTTCGT
>NW_021026958.1:343565-356985 GCF_004153795.1 Camellia sinensis | reverse complement strand
CAGAGGGTCCGAATAAAATAATATACAGTCCTAAATAATTACAGTCCAAATAATTACAAAAATTCTAATTAATTACCAAATTAACTAAGAAAACAATAAACTGGCATGCAAGCCAGGGACTGCCTTGACTCTTCTTCAGATGATGGATGATGCATGTCCGGGTCACCTTTGCACGGAAATCCACTACGATGCCTCAATTAGCCTCTGTTTTGCAATGATTTCTTGGAAAATGCGCCAAGCCTCAGAAGACTACTGATTCTTGATTTGCTGCAACAGAGAGCAGGAAAAGGGCATGGCAATGTATTTTCACAAATGTATGCATTCCTTGATCCTCGTGCCATCAATCACGCATCTCGATGCATGATGGCAGAGGAGTCGAATTGTGCAACTCAATATAGAATGAATGCACATAAAAACAAAACAAAACCTAGACTCTATCATGGATAATCCGGAGTGTCGGCGACTGAGAATTGAGACACGTTCCGTCACTCGGAGTACGAAACGTACCTCGTTTCCCATGCCTGGGCTAATTCCTATCCCAAGCACAATGCAATATGCATGATATGCATGAAATGCAACTAAGATACAACCTAACATACACAATGCTATGAAATGGCATACACGATGCACGAGGTAACATGGCATACACAATGCGCTAACATACAACCTAGCATACACAATGCTATGAAATGAAATGGCATACACAAGCAATATGGGCTTACACCAACATGAGTGGACCTCAGCCACACTCACATAAGAGGCCAAACATGGAAAATGAGACACTCGAAATGCGTGCACACATGCACGCAAACCGAGGACCGATCCTAAGGCACAAAATGCCACTCTAACAAGACATGGAAAAGCATGGAATATGGCATACAAGGATGAAAATTTCAGTACCGAAATACGATGTAAAACAGGCCCGAAACATGGCAATATGGTACCCGATGCACGGAATGAACCTGAAACACAAAACTAGGCATATGCATTGGCCTATAGCTATACAAAACATGCATTATTTGAACATGAAATGTGAAGAAAGATTCAAGGAAGCTCAAAAACAAGCATATTTACAGTTTTATGTGAGGCCAAACAATGAACACAAATGGGGCTAAGCTAGCATGCAAAAATGGCCCCGAAAGAGAGGTAATGAAGCAAGTGGAAGCATCTGGCCCTAAATGGCTAAGAGCCCTTCAACAAAGTTGAAGAGGAGCTCAAAATAAAGCACTTTACAGTTTACAACCGAGCCCAAAACAGTGTATAAGCAAGCCTAAAATATTATGCAAAATAAGGCCTAAAAAGAGGCTTAAACACAAAGTGTAAAAAGGAAGCCTCAAATCGAAATGCGTGCACACATGCACGCAAACCGAGGACCGATCCTAAGGCACAAAATGCCACTCTAACAAGACATGGAAAAGCATGGAATATGGCATACAAGGATGCAAATTTCAGTACCGAAATACGAAGTAAAACAGGCCCGAAACATGGCAATATGGTACCCGATGCACGGAATGAACCTGAAACACAAAACTAGGCATATGCATTGGCCTATAGCTATACAAAACATGCATTATTTGAACATGAAATGTGAAGACAGATTCAAGGAAGCCCAAAAACAAGCATATTTACAGTTTTAGGTGAGGCCAAACAATGAACACAAATGGGGCTAAGCTAGCATGCAAAAATGGCCCCGAAAGAGAGGTAATGAAGCAAGTGGAAGCTTCTGGCCCTAAATGGCTAAGAGCCCTTCAACAAAGTTGAATAGGGGCTCAAAATAAATCACTTTACAGTTTACAACCGAGCCCAAAACAGTGCATAAGCAAGCCTAAAATATTATGCAAAATAAGGCCTAAAAAGAGGCTTAAACACAAAGTGTAAAAAGGAAGCCTCAAACAGCAAAAGACCCTTGATCAAACATGAAGAGGGAGTCAAAATAAGGCCATTCACAGTTCGGACCAGAGTCCAAAAATGCAAAAAAAGGGGGCTAACAAATCATGCAAAAATAAGGCCAAAAGAGGGATATAAAGGCAAGCAGAAAATGGAAGCCTCAAACAGTGATGAGCCCTTCAACAATGTTGAAGAAAGGCTCAAAATAAGCCACTTTACAGTTTATGATAGAGCTCAAAACAGTTTACACATAGGCCAAAAATACTACACAAGAAATAGGCACACAAGAGGGGTAATGAAGCAAGTGGTAGCTAGGGACCTTAAACATGGAAGGACCCTAAAACAAACATGAAAAATACATCCAAAAAAGGCTATTTTAATTTAGGGTCGGAGCCCAAATATGCAAGCATGTATGGCTTAGAAAGGATACAAAAATAAGCTTAAAAGGGAAGAAATGTTGCTCACCCTTGAAGACCAAACTTTAGCAGCCTTTTGGCTTGAGAAAATGTGCCTCCAAAGCTCTGAGAAGGCCCTCCAAGCTGCTGGAATGGAGTGGTGGTGTGGTGTTAGGTGGTGGTGTAGAAATGGTGTAAGAACTTAAGGGTTTTGAGGGTTAGGATGTAGAGAGGGAGAGATACAAGGCAAGAGGCTTGGGGGGAATTTTTGTAACCCTCAGAACAGAGCTGGAGCTGCTGTTATATAGACAAATAAGGGTGGAAAAGAGGGGGAAAAATGGGGGGGGAAAACAATTCAAGTTTCCTCCCAAAATGCTGTCCCCCCGGATACAAAATCTGGGGGGAAACAGAATGTATATTTGAACTGTACCTGCAGCAAGGAGCAAGGCCGGCTGGTTATTGAGGTTGAAGGTGGCCGGCCGGCTCTCCCCATGGCCGGCCGGCCAAGGGTCAAAAGGGTCAATGAGGATTAAGGGCCGGCCATACCAAAAAAGGAGCCTCTCATGTGTGCACAACACAACCATGTAGTCAAAAATTGGAGAAAGTAAACCAGGAGAGAGAAATGGCCACTTTTAGGAGGGGTTCAAAAGGGTCAGAAAGAATTACTGGCCGGCCATGTGATATTGGTGGCCTCCTAGGTGTGTACAACACAAATATGTGGTTTGGGGCAAGAAAAAGTGGCCTTAGGGTGGTCAACTTTGGCTTTTAAGTGAGAAATAACAGGCAACGGAGGGCGATGGAGGAATAAAACTGGTTGTCTGAACAATTTCTGGCCGCCCACCCTTCTACGACCTTTCTAACAATGAAACAGAGGTCCCTGCCAAAAATGAACCCAAACCGATGCAAAATGAAGTTTCGGGGGCCGAAACGCGCAGCCTGAGGCCCTGAAAACTGACTGTTAGGCACCGGAAATGGTGTTCGACCACGAAGTTGGTCTCTCGGACCGCAGTGTCCCTCAAAAGGGAGTAAATAAGATGTATGCTAAAAACTGGAGCAAACAGAGGTGGTTAAGCGGTCCCGAACCGAGGCACACGGCCAACGGCTCCGAAAAATCGAAAATCGGACTCCAAACGGGCAAAACAGCCTACGACCACAAAACGTAGCCTACGGCCATTGAGAGATGATCTACGAGACCTCTCCCTCCCTTCGAGAAGAGAAAACAGAGAAAACGGAGCCTGGTTCGCAAACCGAGGCAAAGCACAAAAGAGTCCGGAAGTCCGGAGGCAAGGCTCGCAGTCGAGACTCTGAAACTTCTGAACGAGCACAATATGCAATATCACCGAGCGCTCAACTGGTGACGTCTGAGTCTCAAGGTCGGTCAAAAATGGGGTGTCTACAAGGGGCGAGAGTATCAACTGTGGCCGGAAGGGCCGGAAGTCAGATTACATTGCCGGAGAGCGCCGGTACAAAGAATTTCGCTCAGGACAGAAGCATTGTGAATGCAGGGAAAGTTGAACAACAAACTGCACTGACGCAGGTAGAACAACAGGGTTCTGAGATAACCGGGAAAGCCAAAATCCATGAGGGGATCGGAAGTGCTGTGGGCACAAAAACAGAGAATGCTGTGAGCATGCAGACTGAAAGTGCTGTAAGTACAAACATGCCCGAGCCAGACAGGTGCCTTTTGAATGCCAACGGAATGTGGTGGGAAGACGATGACTTATGTCTTGCCCACACAGACGAAGACTGGGGAAGTAATCAACCAGACGACACCTAGTACCTCGGTGAGGTTGATCACATGACAAGAAGCGGGCGGTACTTCAAGCCCCCGCACCTAGACCAACCCGAGGCATCTGGGAAGGACAAAGAAGCCGAGAGACAGAAAGAGAAGCAGATCGAAGAGGAAGCTGTACTGAAACAGCTGAAGAAGATACAAGCAGACATCTCCATCTGGGGACTGCTTATGGCGTCGCGAGTACACAAACAGGCTGTCTTATCTACCGTGGACAAGGCCAAACTCTCTATAGATACTACACCAGAACAGCTGGTTGGGCTGGTTTTTCCGGGAGGAGGTTCCCCGGCATTAACCTTTTCAGACAAAGAACTACCACCTGAGGGCACAAATCACAACAAACCCCTCTACGTTTCTGTGGAATGTAGAGGCAAGTGGATACCGATGGTACTTGTTGATACCGGGTCTGCCATCAATGTCTGCCCAGCCAGAACAGCGTATGCAATCGGGTTGAAACCCGCGGACTTCGTGCCGACTGCTCAGGTGATCAGAGCATATGATAATACTAGCAGGGAAGTGATGGGGACTGTCAAAATTCAGACCCAGGTTGGTCCCGGACAACACAACATTGAATTCCATGTCTTGGACGTTCCCACAACCTTCAATCTACTCTTGGGGCGGCCGTGGTTACACCAAGTAAAGGCAGTCTCTTCCACTTTACATCAGATGTTGAAGTACCCTCACGGGAAGGGGATGGCTATTGTCTTCGAGAATTCATCAATCCATCCACCGCCGGAAGTGTCCACACCAGTCTTGGAAATCGAGCATGGCACTGAGGATGTGTTCTTATCAGGGTTCACTTTGGCTGCGGCTCGAGTGGTGCAAAATATTATGGCTGTGAATGAAGGGGTGTACGTCAGTGCTCAATCCGTCTACCTCATGAACAAGTTACAACACATCCCCGGGATGGGATTAGGAAGGAGCGGCCGGAAGGGCGTCGCAGCATTGGCCGAAGTGCCACACAACCCTCATACCTTTGGCTTGGGTTATATGCCCACCAAAGAGGACTGGATAAGGAAGGGTAAAGAGATGGCTGGGAGAGCCAGAGCAAAGAAGGCGGGGAAGCCTTTTGAGTTGATGCATAGGCCCATTCAGGGTACCCTAAACGGACGCTTCGTCCGGGAGGGGGAGGACTTTCCCGTTTGCGGCTTCCCAGAGCCGTGGCTAAACGCGGAGAAAGAAGCGGCATGCCAAGGTTTCGAGATTCTTCTTCGATCCTGCAACTACCTGGGGATGATGATTGCGAAAAGTAGACAGACCATCAGCTGAAATTGGGAGTGTAAGGCAGTAAGAATTCCGAAGGCACCGGAACTGAGATGGGGGTAGCCTGGCTATGGTCTACTTTCAGATCCTCCGATCGAGACGCAAAAGTGCTTGGGGGATACACTTTCTCGGTTTCCATGATTGGGATGTAACGTGCTGCGGGCCTACCAGCGACGTAATATTGGATGCAGTCCTATTCGCACGGCCTCCTCTCACTTGGCAGTACGAGGTGGGATTTTTGTCCAGCAGCACCGGGTCCAGGTAGTGAGCCGAATCTGATTCCAACCGTCTTGTGAGTCGGAAAAGGTTCAGCTACGACTGAGTCTGAGTTTGGGTAAACCTGAGGATGATAAACCCGGATGCCCACAGTTATGTCCAGGGTTGCTTTTTTCCTTTCTCTTTGAGTCTTGTTGTAACCGACGAATTCAGACGAATTTGGTATGCTTATGAAATCAAGTAACTGTGGTTTCTGAGTACTTTTCTGTGCCTTAATATTATTTGCATAAACTCGAGCTTTCAAAATTTTTGAATGAAAAACGACGAGGAAGAAGATTCCTGGTTTTGCAACGTTTAAATTTGAGCCAGGATAGGAGAGTTTGTCAAACACCCTTACGGATGATCATTACCGTGAATATGGTATGAGGAGGACCCGCGTGGTCCAGATCGGGTCACGTTGCTTCGGAGGAACACGAGCGCTTAGGCGCTTTGATTGCGATTTTTTTGCCGTGTTAACGAAGACATGCCTGGGATCGATCCTGAGATTGTACAGCACCGGATCCCCCTTGACCCCGAGGCCCGACCTGTCAAACAGAAACTCAGAAGGATGCGCCCGGACTGGGCTCTCAAGATTAAAGAAGAGGTCACCAAGCAAATCGATGCAGGCTTCCTGCTAGTATCCAAATACCCGACTTGGTTGGCCAACATCGTTCCAGTACCGAAGAAAGATGGCAGGATCCGGGTGTGCATGGATTTCAGGGATTTAAACAGAGCTAGTCTGAAGGACGACTTTCCCTTGCCGCATATTGATGAGTTGGTGGATTTCACAGCAGGGCATGCTTTGCTCTCATTCATGGATGGCTTCTCAGGGTACAATCAGATAGTAATGGCACCTGAAGATCGGGAAAAGACTGCTTTCACCACCCCGTGGGGGACTTACTGCTACAGAGTAATGCCGTTTGGGTTGAAGAATGCCGGAGCTACTTATCAACGGGCCGCGACCACAATATTGCACGACATGATCCACAAAGAGGTTGAGGTGTACGTGGACGACATGATTGTCAAGTCCAAAGAAAGAGAGGGCCACTGCACTGCCTTGCAAAAGTTCTTTCAAAGAATCAGAGAATTTCGGTTGCGGCTAAATCCTCAGAAGTATACGTTCGGTATTATAGCGGGAAAAATGCTGGGATTTCTGATTACACAAAGGGGCATCGAGGTCGACCCTTCAAAAATCAAGGCAATATTAGAAATGCCACCACCAAGGACTGAAAAGGAGGTGCGAGGCTTTCTGGGTAAAGTGCAATTCATAAGACGGTTTATCTCGAAATTAACCTTGACTTGTGAACCACTCTTTCGTCTCCTGAAGAAAGGCACGAAGTTCCAATGGGACGGCCGCTGCCAAGCTGCTTTTGAACAGATTAAGCAGTACTTGCAGAACCCACTTGTGTTGTCACCACTTGAGCCGAGGAAACCATTGATTTTGTATCTTTCAGTGACTGAGACTGCAATGGGCTGCATGCTTGCACAAGAGTCTGAGGACAAAGTGGAGAGGGCTATTTACTATCTGAGCAAGAAAATGCTGGAATACGAGAACCGATACACTCCGCTGGAAAAGGCTTGTCCGGCCTTGGTATGGGCTACCAGGAAGCTGCGGCACTACTTGTTAGCTCACTCCGTAAGAGAAGGCTTGCTTAGCTTTGGTATGGGCTACCAGGAAGCTGCGGCACTACTTGTTAGCTCACTCCGTAATGTTGGTTTCACGACTGGATCCCATCAAATACCTTTTCGAGAAATCGGCACTTACGGGTAGGCTAGCTCGTTGGTTGCTGTTGCTCTCCGAATTCGATTTGAAATATGTGACACGCAAGTCAGTCAAAGGAAGAGCAGTCGCAGAGTTCTTAGCCGATCATCCAGTCAAAGGAGGTGAAGCAGTTGAGTACTTATTCCCAGATGAAGCCATTTTGCACATCGACGACGAATATTGGACGATGTACTTTGACGGAGTGTCAAATCAATACGGGTACGGGATAAGAGTGTTGCTGATAGCACCCGACAATTCTCGTATCCCTCGACAATTCTTGTATCCCTCTAGCCTTCAAACTCCGGTTCAAAGTCTCGAACAACGAAGCAGAATATGAGGCATGCATTGCCGGTCTAGAAGCAGCCCTGGAATTAGGGGCAAGACGATTGGACGTCATCGGTGACTCGAACCTTGTTGTGTCTCAAGCAAAGGGAGACTGGAAAGTCAAAGAAGAAAAGATGATGATGTATCACCAGGCCTTGGACTTGTTAATTCCTAGGTTCGAGAAGCTAAACTTCGCTCATCTTCCAAGAGAGAACAACATGTTCACAAATTCTTTAGCAACTCTATCTTCTATGATAGACATCATTGACCATAAATTTGCGCCAGCCTATGAGTCGATTGCTGCTATAGATGAGGTTTAGGATGAAAACCCCTGGTATTACGACATTTGGAACTTCTTTGAGAAGGAAGCATATCCGCCGGGGGTAAATGCCAAGGATAAAAGGGCAAGCAGAAGAATGGTCGTTCAGTTCATCATCTGTAGGGGTAAGCTGTATAAGAGAGGTCATTTGGGAATGGATAAGCTGTGTGTTGATGCCGAAGAGTCGAAACATTTAATGGAAGCCATCTATGGAGGGGAATGCGGTGCACACATGAACGGAGTAATGTTAGCACGGAAGATCCTCAGACAGGGTTACTATTGGTCCACCATGGAGGAGGATTGTGTTAGTTTTGTTTGGCGATGCCACAAATGTCAGATCCATGCCAATCGCATGAATATCCCGCCGTCGAAGCTGTATAACATGACTTCGCCATGGTCGTTTTCAGTTTGGGGAATTGACGTGATCGGGGCTGTCACTTCGAAGGGGTCGAATGGGCATGAGTTCATCCTAGTCGCGATAGATTATTTCACAAAGTGGGTTGAGGCCTAGTCTTATGCGGTGTTGAAGGCGTCGCGCGTTGCGAAGTTTATCAGAAATAACATCATCTGTCGCTATGGGGTCCCAAACGAGGTCATTTCAGATAATGGTTCCCACTTCAAGAAGGAAGTGATTAGCTTGTTGGAAAAATACAACGTGGCTTTTCATAAGTCATCCAAATACCGGCCGCAAACCAACGGAGCGATCGAAGCCGCCAACAAGAATATCAAACACATACTGCAAAAGATGGTGGAAACCTACCGGGATTGGCCAGATAAGCTGCCCTTTGCTCTGTGGGGCTACCGGACGTCAATCAGAACTTCTACCGGAGCGACTCCGTATTCATTGGTTTATGGGATGGAGGCCGTTCTACCTATCGAGATTGAGGTTCCGTCATTGCGAGTATTGGCTGAGTGTCAAATAGCCGAAGCAGATTGGCAGCAGAGCAGGTTTGAGGAACTCATGCTTTTTGATGAGAGGAGACTGAAAGCACTATGCCATCTTCAAGGTTATCAGCGCAGAATTGCCCGGGCTTTCAACAAGAAAGTTAAGTCCAGGAATCTAAAGGAAGGAGATTTGGTGCTCAAGGACAACCGAGCTCCCATCCACGACCCAAGGGGCAAGTTCAGACCTAATTGGCCTGGTCCCTATATCATCAAAGCTATCTGGTCAGGTGGAGCTGTGGTTCTGATGGACCTAGATGGCCTGGAATTTTCCCAACCGATCAACATGGACAAGTTGAAGAAATATTACCCCTGAGAGGCTCGCTAGGCCGAAAACCCGAAAGACGCAATGGGGTGCGGCTCAGTATGAATAGTGCGTTTATCCTAAAACCTTAGAAATTTAGCTTTTCCGAGCCATCCAAAGCTGCAAGCCAATCGGAGAGTTTTTGGGCAAGAAATGCTTCAATTTTGAGCAAAAATAGAACTGAAAAGAAAAAACCCTGAAGCTAGAGTTTTTGTAGAAGATCAGGCAGTGAGTAGAAGACAGGTGGCAGCATTCTGGATGTTCCTGACATTGATGGCCGACCGGCTAGTAATGATGGGCGACCGGCCATGATTGTAGCCGATCGGCTAGTGCTAGTGGTCGATGGCCATTTTTGGTGGCCGGCAGGCTCCTCTTGTGGCCGGTGGCCTCTTCTTTTGCTCCCTGAGCCATCTGTGTGTTGAAAATGCCAAGAAGTTGTATTTTGTTCCACTCTTGGTGCACTTTCTTCCGTCTCTCTTTAAGAATTTTGTCAAATTGCTTATCGAGTTTTTTTTGCTTATCGAGTTGTAAACTTGCTAAGGTTTTGTTATATCTTAGAAAGTTAAGTTGTTGCGTCGGTTCACTACCTGACTGGGCATGACTTTTGTTCAAATAATCTTTTTACAACTAAGACCATTTTTGGACCAAAGCGGAAAATTTTCAGTACCACAACCTTCAATTTCATTGATTTCAAAACAGAGTTCTCCTGCTCTTACGCTCTTGCATACAATCGAAGTTGCTTTTTATTACATTCATAAAGAAAACTTGAAAGTACTAATAAAGCAATAAATCCGGGGCATAGTCAAGTCAAGTATCCCTGCGCCCCCTCCCAGAGCTGGTCGAAGCCTCTGATGCCAAGCTAGGCCCAATCTGTGCCTCCTCATTGAGCCAATCCAAGCACTCATCAGATAAAGTGCAACTGAAAATAGGAGCGGGGCCAGGAGCTCTCTAGTCCTCCAGGCTGTGGCATATCGGGCAAGCTGTGCGCCTCGAACCGGGAAGGCAGCCGGATACTCTATCCCCTCTAGCGGGCAAACCTGATCATGGCCGAGCTGGCGCTGGAACCGGAATGGGAAATAAAATACACAGTGAGTCAAGCCAATCAACTGAATCCCAGTCTGTCGCGACATGCTGTAACTCATTGCCGGTAGGTTGAGCCAAGGTCACCGCCAAGCAATGCGGTTTGCAGACAAGCTGCACATCTAGTCGAACCACCATCCCTCATCAAGGGCATCAACTAGGCGTTGCCGGAAGAAGTAGCCGCGAGCTGAGTATGCTGGGCAAGAGTCCACAACCTACAACTTATCCATCAACCACACCTGGGAAGGGACGAAAAATGAGAGAATAAAGAATAGAGAGATGTACGATGAGAGAAAAGTAAGCAAAGAATTTTGTGAGAAAAATCGAGCCTGAGGTCCGAGTGATGTGAGCAATACATACGTGAGATTGGGTGGGAAACATTACCTGTAGCAGTAGTGGACTCCCCGCAAATCTAGTCGTCTCCCGGCGATGGAAAGCATCCAAGCTCATCAGCGTCTCAGCCAGTGTCATCGCAATACAACTCTTTCCATCCTTCAAGCCTTGAGCAACTTCAATCAAGTGAATGCTAGATCCACCAAAGCCCGATGCAAGCAGAAAGTGAGATAGCATACACAAGCAAAGGGCATGTTGTCGAAAACCTTGCCAGTGATGGTCACCACGGTCACTGGCATCAGACAAACGGCAAATCAAACTCGAAACATCCAGCATTTCGTCACAAATCAAAGATCGAGCATCGTGCATTGTGAGCCCACACATTCGCCCTAAGGCTTGGGCATGGCCAAAGCGAAGCTGAGGCAAGACTTCTTCGTTAAGCTCGGATTCCATCAAAGCTTGGAAATCTTCGAAGGTAGGACACACCTCTTGCCCGCCAAAGCTAAAGACATGTGTTACCAGATTCCAAAACCTTGCCGCAGCATGGAGAAACGGAAGGTGCAGCGGAGTACGGCCCAGCGTGAATAGTGCATTCAAGCCGAAGCCTCGAAAATTCAGTTTTTCTGAGTCGTCCAAGTTGGCAACCCAAGCTATGAGATTCTGGGCAAGAAACTCTTCCATTTGGAGCAAATCAGTGTTGGATTGAGAAAAACTATAAAGCTGAGGCTTTTGTAGGGGATAAGGTGTTAGTGGAGGACATATGTCAACATTCTGGTGGCTTTTTGTAGGGGATAAGGTGTGAGTGGAGGACAGATGTCAACATTCTTGTGGTCTTTGTAGGAGATAAGGTGTGAGTGGAGGACAGATGTCAACTTTCGGTCGATTGGTCGAATCTGTTGGCTGATGGCCATTTCTCGAGGCCGGTGTCCTTTCTTTATGGCCGAGGGTTTCCACTCTTGCTCCATTAGCGATTTAGAAGTTGAACATGCTGAGAATTTGGGGAATGCCATAATTTCCAATGCCCTCCCAATGATGATTTTTGCGGTGTCACGCCCATTTGCTTATCGAGTCCTTGTAAATTTGCTTTTCGAGTTGTATTTCTCTCTCCTTAAGTCATTGATTTGCTTATCAAGTTGTACTTGCATTTATTTGGCTTATCGAGTTTCCTTGTTTTGTTTATCGAGTTGTAAGTCGGTTCACTACCTGATTATTACGATGCAAGTGCTCAATTTTCAAACGAATTTCAATTTCATTCACATTGTTATGTGATGCCACACGATGCGATGCATAGAACGTGCAAATGTAACACCTTTTGAACAAAATAGCTGTTTTATTTCCCTCACGTGTTTTGCAAAAATACACACTTTTGAAAAAAAAGTAAAACCTGCCTGAGGCAGTGCAATGTGCTTAAACCACCTTTTTTATATAAAAATAAAAAAAATAAAATAAAATAAACAAACAAACAAAAAAGGGGAAAATAAAGCAGGACACAGCTGCATCAGTGCTATCAACTGCAGGAATAAAAGGCCCTTCTCCGTCCTCTTCTGCGGAATAGCCTCTGCACCATCATCACCATCTTCATCATCAAAGTTTGGGCTGTGTGTTCAACTTTCCACAAGTGTGTGCTGCGTGTTCACCTTCAAAATGGGCTGCGTGTTCAACTTTCCGCAAGTGTGTGCTGCGTGTTCACCTTCAAAATGGGCTGCGTGTTCATCATCAAAGTTTGGGCTGTGTGTTCAACTTTCCGCAAGTGTGTGCTGCGTGTTCACCTTCAAAATGGGCTGCGTGTTCATCATCAAAAGTTTGGGCTGCGTGCTCAACTTTCCACAAGTGTGTGCTGCGTGTTCGCCTTCAAAATAGGCTGCGTGTTCATTATCAAAGTTTGGGCTGCGTGTTCAACTTTCAATAAGTGTGTGTTGCGTGTTCACCTCCAAAACGGGCCGCGTGTTCATCATCAAAGTTTGGGCTACGTGTTCAACTTTCAACAAGTGTGTGCCGCGTGTTCACTTTCAAAATGGGCTGCGTGTTCATCATCAAAGTTTGGGCTGCATGTTCAACTTCTTTCAACAAGTGTGTGCTACATGTTCACAATCAAAATGGGCTGCGTGTTTAGAAATTCAAAAGTTTGAGCTGCGTGTTCAACTTTCAAAAAGAACTGTGGGCTGTATGTTGTAGACACCCCATTTTTGACGATCCTCAAGACTTGGACGTCACCGTTTAAGTGCTCGGTGATCATCCATGTTTGTGTTTGTCTTGAGTTCTGGAGGTCTCGGCCACGCGCCTTGCCTCAGGATCTCTCGACTCGACTGTTTTGTGTTTCGTTTGCACCAAACACTTGTGTTTTGCTTTTGAGGGGCAGGGAATGGCTTGTGGGCCATCCTCACGCATCACCGGCCATGGCTTGAGGCCAGCGGCCATTGTTTTGTTGCCTTCGGCCACATGTTTGGTCGGATGGCACTCTATTTGGTCGGTCGACCATTTATTTGGTCAATTTGGCATTTTTGGCTGGCCGACCACTGTGCATCTACTTTTGGCAGATATTTTGTGCTAGCTGTGATAGCTGGCATACACTTTGCACCCCCTCCACACACGTGTATGGAGGGATTTCACTCTTGCTTAGCTTGTTTTGTAAGCTTTGCAAGAGTTGGAATTCTATAAGACGAGGGCTTCTCCTCCCTCCTCAAGGGTTCCAAAAAAATTCCAGAGCTCTAAGATTAGGGTTAGGGTTTGTGTATCTATCCATTCCATGCTCTCCCTCTCCTTG
>NW_021026958.1:312844-342114 GCF_004153795.1 Camellia sinensis | reverse complement strand
TTGCTTATCGAGTTGTATTTCACTCTTTTCAAGTCTTTTTTTTTTATCGAGTTGTTGTTTTGTTTATCGAGTTGTCGTTTTGCTTATCGAGTTGTTTGTCGAGCTGTCGTGTTTCGTGTTTTTGAGTTGTTACTCTTTGTTTAAGCAATTTTTGTTTGAGTCTTGTTTATTGAGTTGTCAGCACTATTGTGTTTTGCTTATCGAGTTGTAAACTTGCTAAGGTTTTGTTATATCTTAGAAAGTTAAGTTGTTGCGTCGGTTCACTACCTGACTGGGCAAAATGCACAATGCACAATGCACATTTCCTTTCAATCTCATTATGGTGCAAAATGATGCGATATGATGCTAAGAGTTTAAAATACAATACTTTTTTAAAAAGCTGTTTCATTCCATCATGCCTCGCTTGTTACAACATTTTACAGACTAAGGCACAAGTTTTACCAAGAATAAAACTGCCCGATAATGTACAATGTGCTACAACTACTAGCAAAAAGATAAATGAAACAGGAAACAACCGCATTTGTGCTCTCAAGAGTAGGAATAGGAGGCCCTCTTCGTCCTCTTCTGCAGAATAGACTCTCCGCCACCATCGCCATCCTCATCATCTGAATCGGAGTCGTCATCCTCGGGATCTCCCTCAGCCTCACCTCCACTCCCGGAACCAAGACCGGAGCCGTCCTCTTTGTCAACAGATGTCTCCGACTGACGATCTGCAGCCTCCTCCTCTTCATCCTCACCAGGCTCCTCCTCTACAATGTGTGCTCTGCGTCTACGAGACGACCCCCCTCCAGCTCCTCGAAAAGGTCTGGATGGCCCAGCTCCTCGAAAAGGCCTAGATGGCCTAGGTCCTCGAAAAGGCCCAGATGGCCCAGCTCCTCGAAAAGGCCCGGATGGTCCACCTCCCCGAGAAGGCCCAGGTGGCCCGGCCTGCGGCTGAGCATATGCCGGGGGCATCTGAGAATAAAGAGTTCAATTTAAATACATCAGTCCAAATATGTACATCAGATGCAGATACAAGAAAACTACATGAAATGGGTACATGTAAACACAGTGTATAAGTGAGGTGTGTGTCAGATGTGCTCTACACAAGTAGCCTATCAATGCAGTAGAAATCAGCATATCATCAGAAGTATGATAAATGCCAGAAAACTAAAGGGTACCTGGAAGCCCATGATGGACAACTGACCTGGAAGCCCATAATGGACAACTGCGCCTCCCTCCGCAGGACCATCCCTTCAAGTGAGGCTACCATCTCGAGCACCTGATCCATGTACTCAACAGGGGGCTGCCGATGCAAAGGCAAGGGTATCAGTAAAGGAATGAACGTCCAAGTATCTGAGTAATGAATCAAAGCCGTAAAACATACCGGTGGTGAGTCGGGGTCTCTGACATATCGATGACCGGGCATCGGAGGCTCTATCGGGATCGGAATCGGAGAGGTAGTCCCATACTGCCACCCCATCAGCTCAGTCGGCATATCCGGCCACCCAGGATGAGGATAAGTCGGAGGAATCGGGGGAACTGATCCACCCCCACCTCTAGATGTACCAGCCCTGCTGGTGGAAGGGGCGTCTGCAGCCCAAGCCCAGGCCTGGCTCGAAGATGGCATGCCAGTAGACCTCATCGTCGGAGTACAAACTCCTGTCAACGGAGGCATTAGGTATGTATGACGGTAAGTAGCGTAATCCCCCTCCTCAAGATGTAGCAAAGCATCAGTACCTAGCATAGCATTAACAACATCCCTGGAAAAGAGCATATCAGCAATCCGCATATCGACTTGGGGTGCTGAGGGAGGGTCCTGAGAAGTGTACCCCCAAACCTGACGCAAGAAGCGGTCCCCCAAAAACCAGGCCCTACCAACTGGCCCTTCGAACAGGATCCTGTACCGAGAGGCAGCCCACCCTCCGGCAAACTGGAATCGGAGACCTTCACCTAAAGGCGCCCATGGCTGCCATGTAATCTACGGATAATAGACGCATAAACCAAGCAGAAATCGAAAATGTACACGACAAATCAAAGATGAAAACAAAAAGAACTAAGAGTTCTGAAATACCTCCGTCGACCGCACCGTGTCGAAATACTGCCGCAGATAAAGGAGAGACTCCCGAGGTCTTGGCCGGTGCTGGCCTTCAAATACAAGTGAGTACGGGGTCACGAGAGGTCCCTCTACTACCAACTCCGGGGCCAATATCGGGAAATACACATAGAGCCACAACTGCGGAAAACAAAGCAGAATGGTCCCGAAGAGGAACATCAGAAAGCCGCAGGCATACTGTGCTGCCTCCTCAGGAGTCCCGGGCTCCATCTCCACCCGCCGGAAATGGGAAGAGAACCAGGTGTATCGGACTCTCCCCGAAGGTCTATCAACAGGCGGGCGAACCCCCAGCAAATATATCCAAGCAGCCTCCCACTGGCCCATGTCCTCGTCGTAAGGGATGGTCCAATCTCCCACGTCAAGGCCAGTCAGTACAGCAAAGTCAAACGGGGTCATAGTCAAGTCCCCCCGTGGCATAAAAATGGAAGGAGTTGGTGGTGTCCTACCATCTCTCCACCAAGGCGGCCATCAACATCTTCCTGGTAGGACAACGAGATAGCCCAGTACAAAAGGGCCCAAACCCCGCAAAGTCAACCAAATCCCGAACAGCCTCCGGGAGCTCGGCGTACCAATCTCTCACCGCGGTAGAGCCATATCCCCGCACAGTGCGAGAAGTCACCTGCATTCAAAATGAATACATGTTTCAGCATAAAATGAATAGGCTACGTGCAAAGTAAAGTAAGTGTGCTGCGTGTTCACCTTCAATTTGGGCTATGTGTTTAGAAAATCAGTGTTTGGGCTGCGTGTTCAACTCTCAATCAGTGTGTGCTACGTGTCACCTTCAATTTGGGCTGTGTGTTCATAAAATCAGTGTTTGGGCTGCGTGTTCAACCCTCAATCAATGTGTGCTGCGTGTTCACCTTCAATTTGGGCTGTGTGTTCAGAAAATCAGTGTTTGGGCTGCGTGTTCAACTATGTGTGCTGCGTGTTCACGTGTTCACCTTCAATTGGGGCTGTGTGTTTAGAAAATCAGTGTTTGGGCTGCGTGTTCAACTCTCAATCAGTGTGTGCTGCGTGTTCACCTTCAATTCGGACTATGTGTTCAGAAAATCAATGTGTGGATTGCGTGTTCAACCCTCAACCGGTGTGTGCCGTGTGTTCACAACCAATTTATGGGCTGAGTGTTCAGGAATTCAAGTAATTGAACCGTGTGTTCAGAATGCAAACAGAATGCATGAAAAATTCATAATATGTTACAGAAATGGTAAGAATGAAGTAAATACGTCTCGTGCCTCATGGGAGAGGTGATACTCTGGCTCCCGCAGAAGGAGATCCCCGGGGGCTCGCTCGTCGAAATCGGTGAAGTGATAGAAAACAGCCCGCGAAAGAATGTATGCCGATGGGTCATATCTCTCGGGTATGAAAGGTCGAACCCCCGGAGGCAGAGCCATGATATCGGGATCACCTCCGGCGTCCGAAGGACCTCCACCGTGGGGAAAATGACCAGCCATTCCAGGAAATCTGCAAAAGGGGCAAAAACGAGCAAAAAAATGAGCCAAAAATAGAAAAAGTCAACAAAAGTCAACTCTCGAGAAAATCTTCCAAATATTGAGACAAACTCACCTCAAGTGGCGAAAATGAGAAAAGAAGCCCCGAAATCAAAATTTAATCGGTTCAAAGTGCTTAAAACTGAAAGATTTCGCGAAAACAACTTGCATGGGACGTTGGAAAACGCGTATAGAGCACAGATCTGAGGGAGAAAATGGTTTGGGAAGCTAGAGGAGATGTTTTCGGAGCTGCACTTGTAAGCACAAAGTGTTTGGATGAGTGTATTTAAAGAAAAGAGGCTGAAAAGACAAAATTGCCCCGAATCTGGGCTAGGTGGCCGACCGGTCATCTTTTCTGGCAGGCCGGCCATTCACTTTTCAAAAAACTGGCCGGTGGCCTCCCTCTCCCAATAAAGATGGCCGGTGGTGTTCCCCACATGCCCCCCAAGGTCCCTGCAAATTTTGGGGAAGATTGGAGTCCCCGGGACCTGAAAAAGTACATGAGAAGTGCACTTTCTATCGCGAAATCGCTCCGCTGAAACCTCAGCTTCAACTTCCGATGCGTGTCTCACCATTACTCATTGAAAGTGAGATATATCCTTTTGAACATGTTGTAACCTCTCCGGGAGGTGAACCGGAGGCCGCGATCGAGCCGCCCTCGCCGAAACGCGCATTTCCTTGCTCATTGTTTTGTGACAAACATACATCCTGGTTTATGCTTGTTCTGCATTATCATGCACATAACTTGCATTCTCATGCACATGCTTGCATTGTTATGCACGTCTCTTTGATATCACCGAGCCTCCGTGCTTAAACTCGCGTTGTCACGCGCGTTTCTTCCCGCATTGCGTTGCACTTTTCCATCGACACCGCGATTGTCTGCATTCGATATCACATTGAACATATGTTGTTAGATATGTTGTGCTTGTTGAGTTTCTTTCTTTTGCAGGCACGATATTGTATGTACGGTTCATTTGAGGCTGGTGCGACCAGACGAATCGCGCAGGTATCGTATCTTCTCCGTGTGAGACGCGACGAGAATTGAATAATTCTCTGCATTCCTAACTCATGAAATGTAGTTGTTGCTTTGCATTCTTGCTTAAAACTGTTGCATCTATTTGCGAATATGTGCTTCATTACTGCTTGCTGCATTTGCATGATCATCAAGTCGCATCTGGCCTTATGTATACCATTTTGCATTTTGCCCCCTGCCTGCGGGCACATCTCTGTTTATCTCACCTGTTTGTCTAAGTCTTCGGCCTTGTCAAAAATGGGTCGTCTCTGGGCTTTGACATTCACTCCCGTCACTTATGACTTTCAAGTTCTGTCAAAGAGGGGCAACTGTAGACACCCCATTTTTGACCGACCTTAAGACTCAGACGTCACCGACTGAGCGCTTGGTGATGTTGCATATTGTGCTCGTTTAGAAGTTTCAGAGTCTCGGCTGCGAACCTTGCCTCCAGACTTCGAGGCTCTTTTGTGCTTTGCCTCAGTTTGCGAACCAGGCTCAGTTTTCTCTATTTTCTCTTTCCGAAGGAGGAGAGGTCTCGAAGATCATCTCTCAGTGGGCCGATAGGCCACGTTCATGTCGTAGGCCATTTTTGCCCGTTGGAGTCGGTTTTCGATTTTTCGGAGCCGTTGGCCATGTGCCCTCGGTCGGGACCGCTTAAACCACCGCGTTTGCTCGATTTTTGGCATGCATCTATTTGCTCCCTTTTGAGGACACTGTGGCTCGAGAGACCAACTTCGTTGGTCGAACACACTTTCGTGCCTAACAGTCAGTTTTCGGGCCTCGGGCTGCGCGTTTCGGCCCCCGAACCTTCATTTTGCATCGGTTTGGGCTCATTTTGGCAGGGACTCTGTTCATTGTTAAGAAGGTCATAGAAGGGTGGGATGCAGCAAATGCTCTGACAAAACCAGTTTTATTCCTCCATTCTCCTCGTCGCCCATTTTTCTCACTTGAAAGCCAATGTTGACCCACCCTAAGGCCACTTTTTCCAGCCCTAAACCACATATTTGTGTTGTACACACCTGGAGGCCACAATACCACATGCCGCCAGATTGTGTGCCCCTTTTGAACCCCTCCTAAAAGTGGGGCTTTCTCTCTCCTGGTTTACTTTCTCCAGTTTTTACCACATGTTGTGTGTGCACAGATGAGAGGCCCTTTTTTTGGCAATGGCCGGCCAATTATCTTCTTTGAGCCTTTTGACCCTTGGCCGAACCGGCCATGGGGAAGGGACGCCACCTAAACCCTAGATAAGCAAGCCGACCTGACCCTCTCTCCAAGGTACATTACAAATATGTATTTTATTTCCCCCCAGATTGGTATCCGGGGGGCAACTTTTTGGGGAAACTTGAATTCATTTTCCCCCCCCCTTTTTCCCCTTTTTTTCCCACACTTTTGCCTATATAGCAAGCCCCCAGCTATGTTTTGAGGGTTAACAAAAAATTTGCTTTAAGCTCCTATATTGTATCTCTCTCCCTCTACACTCCAACCCTCAAAACCTCCCAAACCCTACACCCATTTCTACACCACACCTAGCACCACACCACCACCCATCCATTCAGCCACTTGGAGCTGTTTCCAGGGCTAAGGAGCCACCAAACTCAAGCCAAGAGTTGTTGAAAGCTTGGTTCAACAAGGGTGAGTCTTCATTTTCCCCTTTTGTGCTTTATTTTGTTCTATATCTAAGCCATTAATTCTTACATTTTTGGGCTCTGACCCTAACTGAAAATAGCATTATTTTGAGCTCCTTTTCATGTTTGTTGAAGGCTCTTCATTGTTTGGAGGCTCTTTTTGTCACTTGCCTCTTTATCTCTCTTTTTGGCCTTATTTTGCATGCTTTGTTAGCCCCTTGTTGCTGTATTTTTTGGCTCTGGTCCGAACTGTAAATAGCCTTATTTTGACCCCTTCTTCATGTTTTGATTAAGGGACTTTTGATTTGTTGGAAGCTCCCTTTTTGCTCCTTGTGTTTAAACCTCTTTAGGCCTTATTTGCATAGTATTTTAAGCTTGCATGTGCACTGTCTTGGTTTGGTCACTAGCTGTAAAAACACCATTTTTTGGGCCACTCTTTCAATGTTGGAAGGGGCCCACCTCTGTCTGAGCGTCTTTGAGGCCAGAAAACCATCAGTCTTTGTTTTGTCTCCTTTTGGCCCATTTCCTGCACAATATTTACCGCCATACTGTGTCTCGTTTTCATGGCCTTTTGTAAACTGTCAAAGTGACGTGTCATTTTGAGCCCCATTCAAGCTTTGTTGCAGGCTCTGGCCATTTATGGGCCAGAAACTGCTAATTAGGTTCGATTGCTGTGTGTTGGGGCCATTTGTTGCATGTTAACTTAGGCCTTATCTGTGGTCCTTGTTTGCCTTGCTTAAAATTTAAATTATGCTTGACTTTTGGGTGCTGTCTTGATTCTGTCTTCCGAACTTCATGTTTCACACATAATTGCATTGCTTGTGCATACCATAGGGTCATTCCATGTACCTAATTTTCATGTCTTCGGGTCCTCATTCCATCATCGGGTACCTATTGACATGTTTCGGGGCTTGTTATTGCACACATTCAGTGCTGAAACTTGCATGTTTGTCTGCCATATTCGCGTGCCTTTGCCATGCCTTGTAGAGTGGCATTTCGTTGCTTAGGATCGGTCCTCGGTTGCGTACATGTGTGCACGCATTCGATTGTCTCATTTTCATCTAATGGCCACTATGGTTGTGGCTGAGGTCCATTCATGTTGGTGTAGGTCCATTATGCATTGTGTATGCATTTCATTTCATAGCATTGCGTATGCTAGTTGTAGTTAGGCACTTGTGTATGCCATGGTTACATCGTGCATCGTGTATCCATTTCTAGCATTGGCATGCTAGGTTGTATATTAGTTGCGTTCATGCATGTCATGCATATTGCATTGTGCTTGGGATAGAGTTACCCGAGCACGGAAACGAAGGGACGTTCATACTTACGAGTGACGGAACGTGTCTCAATCCCAGCACCGACACTCCGGATTATCCATGCATGAGTTAGTTTTGTGTTGTTATGTGCATTCATTTCATATGGAGTTGCAATTCGACTCCTCCCATAAATAATCATCGAGATGCGTGATTGATGGCACGAGGATCGACATGAGCATACATTGTGAAAATACATTGCCATGCCCCTTTCCTGCTCTCTATCTGCAGCCAAATCAAAATCAGCAGTCTTCCGGGCTTCGGCTGCTTCCAAAAATTATACAAAACAGAGCGCTAATGTGCATCACAGTGGATTCCTGAAGCCCCCGGATATGCATTATTTATCATCTGAAGAAGAGTCAAGACAGTCCTGGCTTGCATGCAGTTATTGTTTTCTTAGTTAATTTGTAATTAATATGATTTTTGTCCATATTTGGACTGTATTATTTATTCAGATTGTATTATTGACTGATATTATTCTTTCAGACCCTCTGCGCACGGCAAATGTTGTAATAAGTGTGTGTGTGTGTGATGTATAATGTTTCAACCCACGTCTTTCTCCCCTTTTTTACCTTATGATGGTTGTTTAGGCATGTTTCATTAACATACAATATGATGCAATGTTTGCATCATTCATCTGTTTTGCATGCACGGCTCGCCGATCATACTAACTGCATTGTATTTTCAATTCCAAGTTGAATACATGTTAGCTGTAGCATTTCACTATATCCATGTTTAGAATAGCCGAGCCTGCCATAGTTGCATTTTTGCATGTGTTGCATTGGCACTTCTGTATAGTTAGGATCATGCATAGATTTCATAATTAGCTTCTGTTTTGGCTGGAGTACTCGGTAAGTTTTATGCTTTAGCATCCTTGCATGCGTGTGAGTGACTGCCATGAATAGCATGCTTACCATGAGCTAATTTCTCTATGTGATATAACTGCCTGAATGCTGGGGTGAAGTTGGGTTATTTAAATTGGAACAATTCATCGAATGTGTGTTTTAAGCCCACTAGATAGTGGCAAATCATGTTTTTCTAAGCCACCGAGGGTGGCAAATCATGTCTTAGCCACTTGCGGTAGCACCATCAAACCACTTTAAAAAATAAACATGAAATGTTTTTGTTCAATTCAGACGATCCAGTCTATACTTGTATGCTGTGGCATCACATAGTAAATCTAGCTACATACCGAATAAGAACGTATAATGTTTCAAAAATAGATATCATGGTTAGTAGAGGCCGATCTTTTGATCGAGGCGAGTGGGGTGCTCACGAAGTGACCTTCCTCAATCGTACCAAGTCCCGGAGCCGAGCAACTTCTTGTGATGACGGACACGTGGCCTTAGGCAAACGAGATCAGGGTTTCCTAAATTTCCAAAAATAAAACATTTTAAAATATTTAGGTGGCGACTCTGTATTTGGCAAAGCAGTCCATGTTTGGCACTTCTTTCAAAATCTGTTTTTCTCAAAACGATTCGCCGGATTTGGACTCTTTGGTTCAGATTTAGAACCGTGACAATTTTAAAGTCCTGAACTGTAGTGAGCCCAATATCGAACGGAACGAGAGAGCTCGTCCCTCCCGGGGCGTTCGGGGATGTCTACACAGTCCTTGGCCGTTCGCCCAATGCGGACTTGACATCGTCGGACCATTGCCTTGCGCCCCCGGCAACAAGCGATTTTTGATTGTCGCGATAGATTATTTCACAAAATGGGTAGAAGCAGAGGCACTAACGCACATTCGAGATACTGATGTGAAGCTTTTTGTATGGAGAAATATCATAACGCGATTCGCCATTCCAAGAGCACTTATTTCAGACAATGAAACCCAGTTTGATTGCGGTGTCTATTGAGAACTGTACAGCAAGTATGGTATTCGGCCTTATTTCTCCACCCTGGCTTATTCACAGAGTAATGGCCAAGCTGAAGCTTCCAACAAAGCCATTTTGGACGGCATCAAGAAGAGGCTGGAGAAAGCTAAAGGTAGATGGGTCGAAGAATTGCTGAGTGTGTTGTGGGCTCATCACACTACTCCGAGGTGGTCCACTGGGGAAACACCGTTCGCTTTATGCTTCGGAACGCAGGCAATCATCCCCTTGGAGATTGGCCTCCCAACCTTGAAATAAAATTTTTTTGACATGGGTTGAAACGACATGATGTTGGCCTTGGATTTGACTCTAATCGAAGAACGAAGGGACTGTGCCCTTGCATCAATGGCATGGTACCCGCAACAGCTTGCTAAGTCGTATAATCAATGTGTTTAGCCACGCCGCTATGTACCAGGCGAATTGGTCTTGAAGAAAATGCTTCCAGCTGCCAGGAATCCGGCTGATGAAAAATTGGATCCTAGCTAGGACGGCCCCTACCAAATCGATTCAATCATGGGAACAGGGGCATATCGGCTCAAAGACATGTCTGGGAGGAGTCTGCCACCCCCCTGGAATTTCATGCATCTGCGTAAATTCTATCATTAAACCCAACCTGTGGGGCATGATACTTGTTTTAAATGATTCACCATGTACAGATTTCACTTTTGCAATGCAAAGTCTCCTATTTTCTTATTGTGCAAATCAGTTCAAAGGTCTTCCGTTTAAAGTCTCCAGATTCAGAGCGCCCTTCGTGGATATCACGATTGGCCAAGATAAAAAAGCCTCCGAATTTAGAGCCCCATCCGTGCAGGTCACGTTTGGGCCGAATAAGACTCCGGATTCGGAGCGCCTTTCGTGGATATCACGATTGGCCAATATAAAGAAGCCTCTGAATTCAGAGCCCTATCTGTGCAGGTCACGTTTGGGCCGAATAAGACTTTGGATTTGAAGCACTCTTCGTGGATATCACAATTGGCCAAGATAAAGAAGCCTTCGAATTTTGAGCCCCATCTGTGCAGGTCATATCTGGGCCGAATAAGACTTCAGATTCGGAGCGCCCCTCGTGGATATCACGATTGGCCAAGATAAAGAAGCCTCTAAATTCGGAGCCTCATCCGTGCAGGTCACGTTTGGGCCAAATAAGACTTCGAATTCGGAGTGCCCTTCATGGATATCACGATTGGAAAAATAAAAAAAGCCTCTGAATTTGGAGCCCCATTCGTGCAGGTCACGTTGGGACAAATAAGACTCCGGATTCGGAGCGCCCTTCGTGGATATCACGATTGGCAAAATAAAAAAGCCTCTGAATTCGGAGCCCCATTCGTGCAGGTCACATTTGGCCGAATAAGACTCCGGATTTGGAGCGCCCTTCATGGATATCACAATTGGCCAAGATAAAGAAGCCTCCGAATTCGGAGCCCCATACGTACAGGTCACGTTTGGGCCGAATAAGACTCTGGATTCGGAGTGCCCTTCATGGATATCACAATTGGCAAGATAAAAAAGCCTCCAAATTCAGAGCCCCATTTGTGCAGATTACGTTTGGGCCGAATAAGACTCCGAATTCGGAGCGCCCTTAGTGGATATCACGTTTGGGCCGAATAAGACTTGGATTCGGAGTGCCCTTCGTGGATATCACGATTGGCAAGATAAAAAAAAGCCTTCGAATTCGGAGCCCCATTCGTTTAGATCACGTTTGGGCCGAATAAGACTCCGGATTCGGAGCGGCCTTAGTGGATATCACGTTTGGGCCGAATAAAACTCCGGATTCGGAGCGCCCTTTATGGATATCGCGATTGGCCAAGGTAAAAAAGCCTCCGAATTCGGAGCCCCATCCTCGCAGGATGCGTTTGGGCCGAATAGTAATCTAGATTCGGCGTGCTTCTCATGAATATTACGGTTAAAAAGCACGCGTTGTTGACAAAAATTGAAACATGCAAACATTTTAAACAGGGTGTTTTATTAAATTAACCAATAAATACGTAATTTGAGCCCAATCTATGTTAGAGCGTTTACAATAAGTTCAATTTTATTCGGCATCACACTCGTCGTCACTCTTTTCTATTTCGAAAATGCCAAGGGAAAATGATGACGTTGGTATAACGGTGACGCTGATTCAACGCCTGCCTCTCGGAGAGCCTCTGCGACTTGGAGAGCCTTGATCTACCCGTGCCTGAAACCCCGATTCTCGCATCGACATACCTCCTCGGCGAGTTTCTCCTTGGTCTTGTCTATCCGGACTTTTCGACCGTCGTGGAAGCCTTTCTCATAAGCCCTAGAGCTTGCCGTCTCTACTGCAAACATGCTTGCTGTATCTCGATCGGCAATCGCATGACTTATTAGCCATTGGGTCACCCTTTCCTCCACGACTGGGTTAGATTCGCCAACTGCACCCGGCTCGGTAGTTTTGGCCTTTCTTTGCTCACGCTCGACCTTCTCTTCGCGAGCCTCCAAGTTTCGAATTCGTTCGTTCTTCTACTCTATCTTTCGCCACGCAGCACATAGACACATGCCGATTTCATAGGCGGTATACAGCCCTTTCACTGCTCGGTGGATACCCTCTCGAAACACTTCGAAATCTTGTCGACCGACTGTCAACTGCTGGACTTCTGGTGGAAAAATCTGTCGAGCGAACTTGACTGCCACACCTGGGTCGTGAACAATTGAATCCGCTTCCGTCGTCGGTTTATTCCCCACAAAAACTGCAAAACTCAACGGTCGCAATGTTGCATCGGATTCACTTCTTGGTTGCGGTCGAGGGAAACTACCCCGTTGCTATTTTTCCCTTCTGGGTGATCTACTTCGATGACGTGGGGACTAACGTTTTTCCCGTTCCCTCGACGTCCTACTTCCCGTGCGCATAGGCTTGCCACTGCGACTCATCTCTGTATCCAGCTCAGCCAATGTCCTCTGTTCTCCTCTGCTGTTGAAGAATAGTCTACCTGACATTCGCACTTATCTAACCTTCCTCAACAGACTGGTTTAAATTGAGTCTGAACACACTAATGGCATTTACGGGCGCGAAGAACTCACCCCATTTATCCCTAACGGGTGTAGTACCCTTGAGGCGATTTCATTAATGCTAAACTTCAAAAGCCCGGTGCCGATCTACATGTACCACAGCCACTCCATGAACTAATAGTATTCGACATTTATAGTACATACATTGGCTGAGGCAGGGGCATATTTATTAATCTGATCGGCCAAATATCTAAGCCCGGTGCCGATCTACGCATACCACAGCCACACCATGAACTAATAGTATTCGGCGTCTCCAGTTCGTACATTGGCTAGGGCAGGGGCAGATTTATTAATCTGACCGGCAAAATATCTAAGCCCGGTGCTGATTTACGCGTGTCACAGCCACTCCATGAACTAATAGTATTCGACATTTATAGTTCATACATTGGCTTAGGCAGGGGTAGATTTATTAATCTGATCGGCCAAATATCTAAGTCCGGTGCCGATTTACGAGTACCACAGCCACACGATGAACTAATAGTATCCGGCGTCTCCAGTTAGTACATTGGCTGCGGCAGGGGCAGATTTATTAATTTGACCGGCAAAATATATAAGCTTGGTGCCGATCTATGCGTGCCACAACCATTCCATGAACTAATAGTATTCGGTGTTTATAGTTCATAAGTTGGCTGGGGCAGGGGTAGATTTATTAATCTGATCGGCCAAATATCTAAGCCCGGTGCCGATTAACGCGTATCACAGCCACTCTATGAACTAATAGTATTCGGCGTTTTTAGTTAATATATTGGCTGGGCAAGGGTAGATTTATTAATCTGACCGAGCAAATATCTAAGTCCGGCGCTGATCTACGTATGCCACAGCCACTCCATGAACTAATAGTAATTGGCGTTCTAGTTCATGCAGTGGTCACTGCAAGGGCAGGTTCATAAAGCTAATCAACCATACGATGAGGCTCTGAGCCGTTTCACTTGTTTGGATAAATTGAAAGACGGATAAATTACTAAATTGCCAAGATAGAGTTATCTAATCGGCAGGTGTTCACGGATGTTTAATTCACTCACCTCATAATCCTACATCTTATTGGATCGATAGCTAGCAAGCACAGTAAACAACAGTTATTTTATCCACAGTAGTAAAAAGCAACACTATTCATCAATAGCAAAAATTAAGCACAAACAATAGCAAAGTGCAAAGGAAGTTTTCAAGCAAAGAGAATTTTCATTAGTAAATTGAGTACAACTAGTAGCCATTTTACACATGAAAACTACTTTAAACTAACAGAAATCTATTAAACAAAAAGCTACAACCTTGCATGGAAGATGCCTAGCAAAAATTAAAATGTCACCCTAGTCAATCCTCAGGGTCAGACGCCAGCGGCTCAACGTCCACTTGCTCGAATGGAATTGGCTGGGCCAATGTCACATTCGCGGCAACAAGGGCTTTAAGCCAGCCATGTTTGAAGCCCCGGTTCTCCAATTTGGGCACTTCATCCGCATAGTTCTCCAAGGCGGCTTCTTGTCCAGCCTGGAACGCTTTGGAAACCTCGGAGTCAGCTATTTCCTTCGTCTTCTTCGATTCTTCCAAGTCGGCTTCTAACTTGGCAATCACCTTAATGGCTAGCTGGAGCGCGTCCTCACTCGCTTTGGCCCTGTCCTCGGCAGACAACCTTAACTAGTCGGAGTTCCTCGCGCTCTCGGCCTCAGAGTCGGCCCTCGCACGTTCCTCCGCCGCTTTCGTCGCTTCGGAATCGGCTCTCTGAGAGGCTTCCATAGCCTTGCTCTTTTCATTTTCAACATCAGTTTTTAGCAAGGCGATCTGTTCTATAGCGTCATGTTGACGGCGGCCTATTTCAGCTATCTTGCCCACCATCTGCAAAATAAGGAAATAGAGTTAAATAATATTAAAAATATATGTATTTAGGCAGAAGACTGCATATAAAGCACATACCAATAAAGCCGACTGAGTGGTTAATGCGATCGACAACAGATCTGGCTCGGCCCGAAATACGGCTCGGTCAAACGGCAAGGAGATCGAAGAGGCCATGCTCAAGGCCACAGCCAGGTCTTTTAAAGCCGATGTGTTAGAGGAAATCATCATGTTCCTTATCTTTGGTTGAACAGTGAACAGAATAAACAAATCTGATTCCTTAATGCGCGGCTGTTTATCGACTTGCTCTTCAGTAGACTCAACTTCTTTGTCGGTGGGGCGTTTCTTCCCTATTTTCTCCTAATTCGCCTGCTCTACCCGCTCCGACTTAACCGTTTGGGTTTGAGCCGTCTCTTCCTCGACAATAGACAGGGAGGGCTCAATATCGACAGCGGGTGGAATTTCCAATCGAATGGCCTCGGCTCTCCGCCGGGCGACCATTCTTTCGGCGTTTTTCTTATTGGCAAGTTGTGCGAGTGACAACCCAGCCATGTCCTCAGGGTACGCGCCGGGAAGGTCTTCTAAACCTATAAAGATGTCGTCGAAGGAAACGTCCCCTCAGCCTGAGGTGGACGGAGGGTTGGATGAATTGAGGCCGGCTTCCTCAAAGGCCAACTTCAAAGCCTCGTCTACTTCGGCTTCAGATTGGTTTGACTCCTTAGCGACCTTCTCAGATACCTCCGCCTGCTCCGAATCGGATCTATCCAAACCAACTTGCCTCAAGTTTTTGAAATTGGTTAAGATAAGGGCAACAAGAAACTCTTTGCCCCTCGGAACTGGGATGCTTTCTGCCGTCGAAAACGTCGTATACGTCGGCTCGCATCGAAGAAGATTATGGGCCGCCCTCCCTTGTTTTTGAAGGCTTGGATGGCCAAAGTATTGAAGCGTGACTTTAATTTTTGCAAGAACGGTGTCGTCGGTTGAAACCAAAACTTTCTTCAAATCGTTTCCTGCACAAATAAAACCATGAGACCGCAAAAATAAAGTCGAGTAAATATAAGAAAGATAAACGCAAGGAGCTATATGGCCACCTGGTTCACCTCTCCGTCTAGGAATAGGATTTAGGCGGTCCTCGCTTTCGCCGAATTTCCAGTTACCTCGAACAACGACCATGACATCATTGACTCACTTGCCAGAGCTGGAAAGCATAGTCACTAATTCATGGTCGGTGTCCTTGGCCCTAAGGAAATAGTGCCCATGCCGGCCAGAAGATTTGGCCAAGGCATAACAATGCCAAATAGCAGGTATGCTGAGATTAATCCTAAGGCGGCGGTTTAACTCTATGATCCCCATTATGATTCAAAAAAAATTTACATTAGGTTGGGAAGGGATTAAGGAATAGGTGAAGGGGGAAATAGACTCCGCCTTCTACAATTGATAAGAGAGGGAAGACGATTGTGCTTTCATCAGCCCTCTCCATATCAAGGGTGCTGTCTGTCACGAGTGACAGACAACATCATTGATATGGAGAAGGATGGAAAAATGGCGAACGAACGTCATAAGGGATGGAAAAATGGTGTCGAAAGCTAGAGGCTCGATTCGCAGAAAGGAGGTCTTTCAGATGCTTTGCCATTTTTATCAGTCTATGGAGTACGCTAAACTAAAAACAAACCAGGAAAAAGGATTCGAAGTAGAGAGGAAGAGAACTTACAAGAGGCGGAGAAGACAATGAGGGATAAAAGGAGGTTGCAGAGGTGAATCGAAAGGCACACCAAGAGCTTCAAGTATTCAAAAATGTGTACGCATTTGAAAAGACAACAAAATTTTAAATCACAATAAATGGAAGAAGCGTACGAAGGGGCGAGAAGTTGTAATGATGATCGAAAGGCCTGTGAGCTCTCACATTCGCGTTGGAATGAGGTTGGCCGCCGAATTTCGGCTCTGACTTTTCGAGTTCGAAACCAAACACACCAGCTAACTGTTGTTAGTGGAATGTTTGAGGGGCAATTGTGGGGGCCGAGTATTGGGGGATGCAAAGAGGCCGAATAACTGAACTTAGAGAGTCGAGATATATACATCGTATTCGGCCCCTTCTTATACAAATCCAGAAGTATCCTAATCGGCTACATGACCAGTTCAACAAGGAGTCGAATGAAGAGTGGTTTGCAACAAAAGGAGCCGAGTAAATAGTTACACAGTGGATTAAAGGTGGGCCCAACCTTGACGCCCAAGAAGAGATATAAATAGAAGGGCATCAACCAAAGGGAGGTACGTGAGAACTAAGAAGCTTAACTTAAGATAGAAGTAAACAAGAGAGTACACACTGACTTGTCCGTCGGAGTGCTAATTCCGGCACCCCCGACCGGAGTGTTCATTTCTTTTTAGGTAGCTAGCTGAGGATCTCGAGCGTCCCATTGGATTCAAAGAATATTTTCAAACTACTTCTCCACATATATAATTAGTAAGGTCAATAATAATATCATAACTAATGTTAGTATACTTGTTAGTACACTAATTAGTGCATATACCACCACCATTTGTATATTTCACTATGTATTGAATCAATACAAGACTGCAACCTTGAGAAGCTATACAAAGAAGTGAATCAAACAATTCCTAAATGAGATGAGTCTATTCTATATAAGGTAAAGGTACACAATATATATATATATATATATATATATGTATGTATGAAGAATATTTACAGAATATATAATATATATTATATATTAACATCCACTCTCAAACTCAACGTGACATGGTAGATGCCAAGTTGAGTTTGAAAATCAAATCTTGAAAACACCCTAGTGGATGCTTTGGCGAAGATGTCAACAATGATGTCAGTAATTTGGCCAGTATAGGAAATCAGAAGGAGGTGAACAATGCCTTGTGTGACATGTTTGTGAACAAAATGACAATCAATCTCTATATATTTAGTTTAATCATGAAAAACATCATTGTGAGTAATCTAGATAACACTTCGATTGTCATAGTATAGAGGAGTTACAACTAGAAGAGGAACACCTATATTAGTAAGCAACCATTGAAGCCAAATGAGCTCTTAAGTAGTGTCAACAAGAGCACGATATTCAAATTCAGTACTCAAGCGAGATACCAAGGTTTGTTTCTTGCTATGCCAAAAAATAAGAGAATTCCCTAAAAAGAAGCAAAACCTAGTAGTAGAATGGAAATTAGTACGATCTCCAACCCAATCAGCATCAGAATAGGCACGTAATGACAGTGCAGATTGGGAGGTGTAATGAAGACCATGAAATAAAGTACCCTAAACATAGCGGAGGACACAAAGCATCGTAGCATAATGTATGGATCGAAGAGCTGACAAGAACTGGCTAATAAGATTAACGACATGCGCAATGTCTGGGCGAGTGGCGGTGAGATAAACAAGACTACCAACTAATTGCCGATGCATGTTAACATCGGGAAGGGGTGTACCATCCAAGGTTGTAAGGCAAACATTAGGTTTGAGAGGAGTAGAAACAGTCTTACTGTTAGTGAGTCTAGCCTGTGTAAAATGATCAGAAGCATACTTGGCTTGAGATAGATAATAGCCATCAGGGTCCGCTGAGATCTCAAGGCTTAAGAAATATTTGAGTAGACTTAGATCCTTCATCTCAAAATGTTGACTAGGAGACTATTTGAGTGTAGATATGCCATTAATGTCATTACTGGTGATAATCATATCACCCATGTAAAGGAGAAGAAGACAGGACCATATTGAGACTTACGGATACAGAGGGTAGAATCATAAGAGCTAGGGGAGAAGCCAAATGCTTGAACAGTAAAACTGAATTTAGAAAACCACTGTTTGAGGCCATAGAGGGCTCGACGAAGCTTACAGACTTTATTGGGCAAATGAGTATAGCTAGGAAACGGCTGTATATAAACCTCTTCTTGAAGATCTCCATTTGAGAAAGCATTTTTGACATCCATTTGAAATAACTGTCATTTCTGAATTGTAGCAACAACAAGTAAACTATGAATGGAAGTGAAACGAGCCACAAGAGCAAAAGTCTCTTCATAGTCAATTCTATACTCTTGTGTGAAGCCTTTGGCAACTAAGTAACGTTCAATAGTCCCATTTGAACATTTCTTGATCTTGTAGACCGACTTATAACCAACTAGAGGTTTGTTAGGAGGACAATCAACCATATCCCATGCGCCAGTTTGATTTAAGGCTTGTAACTCTTCTGCCATTAATTGCTGCCAAAGAGTGTTAGAACTAGCTTCACGATAGAATTAAGGTTCATGGTGAGAGATAATAGTAAAATAACAATGATAACCACGAAGACAGACATAAAGCTCTTTTACTCAAGTAGAATGGTGAAGAGAGGCATTTGAAGGCTCAAGAAGGAGCTCAAGAGAGTCAATAGATGTAAAGAACTCAATAAAAGTGGTAGGATCAATAGATGGAGGTACAAACTATCAAGAGGGCCAGACACGGTAGAAGGGGTTAGAAGAGGGATCGAGCCAATGTTTTGCTCAGTGGTAGTGCCTGTATCGAGCTCATCATCAAATAGAGGAGCGATGGGATTAGTAAAAAAAGATGTAGTGGGAGAAATATCTATGTGAAATTTGGACATGGAAGAAAACATTTTATCTTCCTAAAAGACAACATGACGAGACACACGAAGACATTTAGAGAGAGGATCCCAACATCGATAACCTTTATGTTCAATCCCATAACCCAAGAAGCAACAAAGACGAGCTCAAGGGTCTAATTGGGTACGTTCATGGGGCTGTAATAAAACCAAACATGCACAACCAAATACCTGAAGATTACTATAAGCACGTGGCTAACCATAGAGACGGTCATACGGGGTTTGATTGTAAATGATAAGAGTAGGAACTCAATTGACAGTGTATATAGTAGTGAGAGCAGCCTCACCCCAAAAATGCTTAGAACAAGAGGTAGAGATTAAGAGAGCACGGACAGTGTCAAGGATATGACGATGTTTATGCTCTGCCCGACTATTCTGTTGAGAGGTTCTAGGACAAGTGGAGTGCTATTGTCACGAAGAAATTGTAAAAAGATTTGTTTCTTTATATTCTTGGGCATTGTCGGCATGAAGAATTTTTTTTTTTTTTTTTTTGAATGTGCTAGAAAATTGGGTTTTAACCATGTGGGCAAAACTATAATAGTGTTGTTGTAGTTAGAACGATTTTTCACAAGAAATATCCAGATAAATCAAGTAAAATGAATAACAAAGATAACAAAATACCTAGATCCCTCCATGGTAAAGTGTGAGAAAGGTCCCCAAAGATCAGAGTAGATAAGATAAAAAAGGGCATGAGTCATGGAATCACTTTTATTAAAAGGTAAAGCAGGTTGTTTGGCTGTTTGACAAGATAAACAATCTATTGTTTCATTAGTGACATGACCTAACTAACCACTAGACATAAAAGACCGTAATCGACCAAAAGACACATGATCGAGGTAAGAATGCCATAAACTGAGAAAAGAGTGTGCAGATGCGGAAATAACAGGTATAAAAAGAGAAGGCTGAGAAGGGATTTGAAAATGAATGAGCTTGTATAAACAACCAGTTTTGCAGTCGATCCTAAGAGTCTGTCCCATCTGCGGGTCTTGCGTAACACAACCAAAAGACGATAAAAGAACAATAAGCCCAAGATCACAAAGTTGCACAATAGAAATAAGATTAAGAGTAAGATGAGGAATTAGATATGTATCAAGAAAAGAAACAATGGATGTCGAGACATGGCCTATATGACTAACATGCATTGGAGGCCCATTAGCAGTGAAAATGACAGGAGTAGTAGAAATAGACGTGGTGGAGGAAAAAAATAGTAGGATTAGGGGTTATATGATTTCAATATATAGAATCCAAAAACCATGAAGAGGTGACGGAAAGGGCAGTAAAATGTGTATCAGATGTGGAGAGAACTTGCTTGACAATGGACTCGATGTCATGAAGAGTGTAGGATGGAGAATGTTTAGGAGTCGAGAATGAGTCAGTGACAGCAACAATGGAAGATTTAGACTTATGGTGTACCAAAGGTCGTCCAAAAGAGCCACCCTGAGGACGTTGATCACGGGACTGGCGATGCGGGTTCTCGAAGCACTCCTGCTAATAGTGACCAGGACCAATTTTGTGACACCATTTGCAGACACGAATAAGGCAACGGAGCAGAGCATGTAGTGGACTATGATAGTAGGAGCATAAGTCAAGAATTAAGGGGCAACCAGGCTGGTGAGATGTAGTGAGAGCAACATCCATGGATGGAGGGTTGAGAGATCTGAGGCGAGTTTCTTTAGAAAGAAGCTCAGAAATGGCACCCTCTAAGATGGAAAGAGGGTTGCAGTGAATGAGAGAGGCACGAACAAACTCAAAATCTTTTTTAAGGGCCGTCAAAAATTGAATCAGACGTTGGCCATCACAGTAGGTGGTAAAAAGCTCAATATCATCCGAACATTTCCAATTGGGTTCAGAAAGAGATAATTGATCCCAAACACCATACATCTGAGAGAGAAAGGCACTTATTGATTGACCAGACTCCTGACGCATATGATGAAGTTGGCTAAGGAGTTGAAATTGGTGAGCTAGATCAGTTGTGCTGTAACAGGTATTTAGAAAATCCCAAATTTTTTTAGCCGTGTTGAAGCGACTAAATTGAAGATGGATAGAGACATAAGAAGTATAGCAAAACCATGTAATGATTTGATAATTTGATGATTTTTGTTGTCCCAATCAAGACGTTCCTCATACTTAGCAATAGTTTCAGTGGCTTCACGAACGAGTTTGACAGTGTCACTAGTAATAAGACGTCGAAGTTTCTTACCCTTGATAAAACTAGACATACTTTGGGCTCAAAGAACATAATTAGAGCAATTAAAGACAACAAAAATTGGTTGAGAAGTCTCAAAATGATCCATGCTAATTTATTTTATTTTATTTTATTTATTTATTTTTTGCAAAACAGAAACATAAGAGAATAGTAAAAAAAATACAAAATAAAGAAATAAAGAATAGACTGGCAGACGGCGGCTTAGAGAGTACACGGCTGGGCGAGCTGACAGAGGGAGAGCCTGCTAAGGCGATGCAGAAGCCGAAGGAAAACGACTGAGGCAGAAGCTGTGGACGGTGGCACACAGCATAGGGAAGCCGAGTAAGGCAGTAGCGCTAGGATAGAGAGACGCCTACACGTGGCACACGCGCAGAGAGTGGGGGAACGGGAAGAACCAGTCGTGGAGATTCCTGTGGCGCGTCTAGGCGCGTGAACGATGGTTGTGGAATATGGTTGGCTTCGTTGTACTCCTGGTTGACAGAAGAAAAGACTGTTTTTTTTTTTTTTTCTTTTCAATCTTAGAATAAGGCCACAATTGATGTGAGAACCAATCGGATTGAGAGACACTTACAGTATACATCCGATGGTGGAATAGCGGATTGATTTATGGAACAAACAGAGAAGAGAGACAAAATAAGAAATGTTCTCTGTCAAATTAAAGAAATTTTTTTGTAAAAATTAAAATTTATTTGTGTTGCGGTGAAATTTTTCTATGTCAAATTTTTTTCATAAAATATTGAAGGATCCCAACTATTACGAAAATATTACATATCCTTTATTTTATAAAATCATAATATCAGGGGTCTCAAAAAAAAAAAATTACCCATTGTTTAGAAAAAAAAAAAAGAGAAAGAAATGAAAGAAATTCACTAATCACTCATTTTTTACTTAATTTATTAATGGTTTAAACTTTAACTCAATACCGGGTTGGTTTGGACCCATTAATTTATTATAAATTTTAAGTAATATCGTGGTGATTGTATTCGGGTATGAGCTCATAAAATCTTATCTTCTTTATTTTATTTTATTTTTTTATTTTTGTTTTAAGTAGCAACACTAATTTTTTCCCTGGATCTATCACATAAAAATTGTAATTGTAATATAAAATATCACATCAAATATAATTATTCTAAAAATATTTTCGTATATTTATTTTTAAATATTATGATAATTTTATTTGTATAAAGTTTTTATCATTTCATATATTACATTACATTAATTTAGAAGAATTCACCGCTCATATTTGGTATTAATATAATGAGCACACAGAAGGTAAACATTTTTATAATAAAATTGTAAGCTTCCAAGAAGAGACATATGCACAACACCTTAGCACCAACTGGATTACCTCCAAGTTATTAGGAACAAAGATTCTTTTTCTATTGTTTAGTTTGTATGATTTTGTTTGCTGATCAAGAAAAGAGTTGTTACTAGGTCGGTTACAGATGTCATGCCTGACCATGAAAATGAATTTATTGACATATATTTTTTGAATGTGTCAATAATACATAAATTTTGAATGATCCAAAACAAGAAATTCTATATTTAAAAGGTGTATTGGCTCTGTTTATAATTGTAGATTTTATTATTTTTTACTAATCAAAAAGTGTGTATTATTTATACGAGGATGTAAATAAAATCAAACTTTTCAAATATTATATATATATATATGGGTAGGTTTTTCTTTAATTTGAGATCGGACTGGAACGTATTGTTGCATTCTCGAAGGCTCACCACATGTCTTGTTTTGATGATTCGAACTGTTCAATGTGTAGAATTCGCTAAGTACTTCATCTTTATAAAAAATCACGTTAATTAGATATTGATAGCCACTTGATCAAATTACATTTCTGTCAATGATAAATATGATTTTCAAAATAAATTATTGATACAAATCTGATTTGATCAAGTAGCTATCGATATCCGATCAATATAATGTTTTGCAAGTATAAAATACTCGACGAATTCTATATATTAAATGATTCAGATTAATGAAATAGGACCCATGGTAGGTCCCATGAACCCAAATAAGACGATCCAATTCACATAATAGACTGGGGATAATCTATTCCCTATATATATATATAACGTCACCCAAATAAATATAAACATATTATTTGTGCCAGATTATTTTTCGCTTAAAAACCTCCAAATTATTCACATTATTGTATGTAAAATATTGAAGTAAAATGGGATTTGATAAAAAGTGTAAAAATATAAAGTATAATTTATCATTTATTATTTTTGACAATCATATGCGGAATTTCATTGATCTTAATTTTGAAAATGTCGTTAAGAAAATATTATACTTCTATGCATCAATTGAAATCTTTTTAACATATTTATAATTGGCGGTGGCTTGCCTCCAGTTCATATGGTGGACTGGAGGGTCTAGTATGGGCCATTGGACTTATTTTTGAATTATTTTTCGATAATTCGAATCGTTTGTATTTTAGGATTTGTTGGATACATTATCCTTGTAAAAAATTACGTCGACCAGATAACGGTTTCTATGTATTTGAATCAATTTTTTATGAACAGTTAATTTTCTGACCGTCTAATTTTTTTAGACAAAAGTGATTCGAATACATAATATCTGTTATCTGTTATCCGATTGATGTGGTTGCTTATGAAATAATATACTCGATAGATCCTAAAATATGAACAATTCAATTTATCAAAAAAAAACTTAAAAGTGAGTCCAATAAACTAAACTGAACCGAAACTATTCCAAACCTAAACTAGAGACAGTCCTCTCTATTTATAATTATATTCACAAAGGCAACTACTAGTTCTTGTACACACAAAACACAAACATACTTTAGAATTCTAGAAATCATGGTGGGTCCTATCACCACCAGCCAGGGACAGCTCAGTTGGAATAATTGGTCAAATTACAACTCACAAGTGTATAATATTTAATAAATTTTTAAAATCAATAGTATTAGTGAAAACATTTATGACATGCTTCAAAAGGTCTTTTATGTATGACGGTTTGGGATATTTTTCACTAAGAACGATATTTAATTCCTTTGGTTTTCTTTCAAGTATTTACGAGCAAATGATTTTACTTATGTCAATAAAAAAAGAGAGATAATTTTGATTTTTTTTTTAAATTTTCTTAACAAAGGATAGGATATTAGTGAATTAATAAATTAGATTATAAAGAAATAGTCACAATCTCTTAAATTCTAAATTTTTTTAACTTTATTATTATTTCAAAAGATAACTACATGAACAATTGAGCCAATTATTTTGTCCGAAAAAAATTTAAGTATATCAAGACAGTTTATATTAAACCGGACAAATCTTACTAAAATTAAAAAAAATAAAAGCTACAAAAAAAATTATACAATTCAAATATAATATGACACATATCACATGTTTACTAAGCCAAACAGTATTTCATGTTCTCATTAGGTTACCTAAAATTTTTCCACGCTTGGGGAGAAACGAAATGAAATCACCGACTTCCGATTTGGGAGTTGTTGGCCCAACTTCCAAGTAGGAACCCCGTACAATGGTACAATTAAAAGCACATGTGTCAAACATTATCAAGTGTCAAGTATTATTATTTTTTGACAATTAATTATATTTGAGGTCTTTTAGTTTTAATGAAAATTTTAGGGATAAATTACACTGACATCTTTTGAGATTTATATTTATTACAGTTCTTTCTTCACTTTTTGAAAATTACATCTCCCTCTCTGAAATTTAAAGTTTCATTACATATTCCTCCCTCAACAATTTATTTTTTTTAAATACCAATTTTGCCCTCACTGGGTAAATTACATTGACAACCCGTGCATTTTAGAAATTACAATCCTCTCCCTGAGATTTAAAGTAATATTACCAATTGTCCCCTCGGTCAGTACTAGTTGAAAAAAAAAATTCATTGAAAAAAACAATTAATTGGAAAAACAATTAATTGAAAAAAAAATTTATTAGTAAAATTTTTAAATTTCTATTTAAAAACTACTGTAAACTCATTTTTTGAATTTACGTTTTTTCTTTAAATTTACAAACTGAGACAACCATTTATAAACCAAAAAAATTATTAAATAAGTTTTTACGACCGTTTTTTTTAATTTTTGTAAATATAATTAAAAACTGAAAATGAAATGGTTACCAAATAGGCTTTCGATAGTAAAAATGTTGTAAAATTAACAAATAATTAAATAAGTTAACAACGTAAGAAATGATTTATCAAAAGATTCTTGGGCTATGTATAATTTGATTTTTATAATTTTTTTTAAATTAAAAATTAATTTGGTTAAGAATAAAAAATAAAAAATAATCATCATTTTTATATAATTTTTATCTTTCGAGTGGTTAGAAATAATTTTTTACAAATTAAATTGCAACAGCCATACGTATGTATATTACCTGTCCAAAAGTTAAAATGATAATTATTTTTTACCCTTAAATGATAATTATTTTTTATTTTTTATTTTTTAACCAAATTAATTTTTAATTTTTAAAATTTTTTTCTAAAAATCAAACCATACTGTGGAAAATGCATTTC
The DNA here is from genome assembly GCF_004153795.1 of Camellia sinensis. NCBI lineage: Eukaryota > Viridiplantae > Streptophyta > Magnoliopsida > Ericales > Theaceae > Camellia > Camellia sinensis. The sequence goes on along the minus strand of NW_021026958.1, from coordinate 316,516 downwards.
TTATTATCAATCTTGATAGTACATACAAGCTGTATTTATAGAAGGTAAACTACTGTTGATCTAAGCAGATAACTAACTTCTAACAGTGTAACTAATTCCTAACAACTAGCTAACCAATTCCTAACTGACTACATGACACCACAGCTGAAGCTCTGTTCTTGACACCTGAATAAGCCATATCGGAAGCTGCTGAAGCTGTGGCTTTTGCATCTGAACTAGAATCCTTATCACCCTCGTGCAAGCTGATGGGAGAGGGAGAGACCAGAAGCTTGGCTTTAAGATAGTTAAATCGTGAAACTGAGAGGGGCTTTGTGAAGATATCAGCAATTTGATCAAGAGAATGAACATATTTAAGAAGTAGCTGTTTAGTAGCAATCTTTTCACAAATGAAGTGACAATCCACTTCAATATGTTTAGAACGAGTGTGAAACACTGGGTTGGAAGCCAAGGCAATAGCAGACAGGTTGTCACACCAAAGTATATGAGGAATGAGAGAGTGAAGTTGAAGTTCACGGAGTAACATTGTTAACCAAGTAAGCTTAGCTGTGGTGTGTGCGAGAGAGCGATATTCAGCTTCAGTTGAGGATCTTGAGACGATTGATTGCTTTTTAGCAGACCAAGAAATAAGGTTGGATCCAAGATACACACAGTAGCCTAAAGAACTGCGACGATCTGGAACATCACCAGCCCAGTTCGAGTTAGAGAAGGCAGGAAGTTCAAAAGAACTAGGACTGAAAGTGAGCCCATGAGCTAAAGTCCCTTTGACAAATTGCAACAGTCTCTTGACAGCAACAAAATGAGCAATAGTGGGAGCATGCATGTATTGACAAGCTTGGTTAACAGAGAAAGACAAGTTAGGCCTGGTGATAGTAAGATACTGGAGTGCACAAACAACACTGCGATAAAGCTCAGGTTGATCAAATAGAATATTAGAATTTGGAGCAAGCGAAGGCTTAACTGCAAAGGGGAATTGCAAGGCTTGCAAGTGGTCATACCAGCTTTAATGAGGATATCAAAAGCATATTTGTTTTGAGATAAAAAATAGAAATCACCATAAGCTTGTATAGATATACCCAAGAAATAGGAAATATCCCCGAGCTCCTTCATGGAAAAGGCATTATGCATTTGAGCAAGAAGAGATTGAATATGAGAAGAGCTATTTCTAGTAACCAAAATGTCATCAACATAACAAGAAGAAGAGTAATAGCGGAAAGTCCCTCTCTGAAATTTAAAGTTTCATTACATATTCCTCCTATGCTTTTCAGTCTCATATTATGTGTTTAATGTGAAATTAAGCTTAATTGTGTGAATTATATGGTTATGGACTTATATCTGTTGATTATGTGCAAAATCTATTACAATTGAAATTTTTGGATCAGTAATTGAAAGCCTTGGAAGCTCGATAATCCAAAATTGACTTTATAATTGTGATCAACATGATTTTTAGTTCGTAATATGAATTTTGTAAAAAATCTGATTCGTAATGATTAAACTAATTAAATTATAGTCAACTTTTAATAAACCCTCTTAAGTTCCTTCCTTAGCCATTTGTCATTTTATGAAACAAATATCTCCTGGAAGAGAAAGAGTGAGAGAGGAAGAACAAGGGGGAGAGAATCTCAACAACAAGGAGGATTTGGAAATTGAGAAGATTTGTAGAAAATTGAGTTTAAGGTAAAAATATCTCACTTCAACTAACTCCTCTCTTAGACTTGAGTAAAAATCTCCCTTGATTATGTAAGTTAGGGTTTATAATATAGAATAAGTGTGTGTTAATTGTGTATAATGTCTTTTATGTTTAGTTGATTTGGAATTGTTGAGCTATATGGAGGGGAATTACACTTTGCTTTTAGTTTTGCATGTTGAACTCATCCACGTGGTTAGATGATGGTGTATATATATGGAAGACCAAATATATCAAATATAATCAAATACAAGAATATTGAGTTTTGTTTATGAAATTGAAGGGATTAAAGACCTAATTGATCTTCTAATTCATGTTATTATAGTGTTATATCATCATGTTGAGTTTAATTCCCTTATTTTGTGCCTTGAGATGTTGTAACCTAGTTGGGTGTGTGTTTTGGATCGGATTGCACAAATCAAGGATAAGGACCGCACGTGCGGGGCTCACAGCCGCACGTGCGGAAAATAGGGGATTTCGAAGTTAAGCTACTGAAATAAAAGCACGTGCGGGGGAGGATTACCGCACGTGCAGCCCACCTTCCCGCATGTGCGGAGGGGACTACCGCACGTGCGGCCCAAGTAGAGAAAATCTGTGTCTTCCTTTTCTGCTATTTGACCCTCTGGGATTACTAAAATATGTGCTTAACACTTTTAAAATGCTTGTAATTGAATGTGAATGGAACGAATCAGATATGGGTTACAAAGTAAAGCGACTAACTTATAAGTGCCTCGTGTGTGTGTAGGTCACATATAGGAAAGAACTAATGCTCCGCTACACCACTGTGAGTAGTAGTACTGTAGTGACATATTTCGTTTATCGTTGATAACTATTAATGGCGTTCTGTTATTTGTAAGCTAACTATGTCGCCTCATGATGAACAATCGAAAAACTTATGTGTGATATTGAACAATGATATCTTTATGGACTTGAGGTCATTCTACTTTGCTAATGATGGGCCCGAGGCCGTTCAGTTAAAAGCCACTGAGTGTGGAAAGATCTAAATAGAGGAAGGTGAGGACATCGTCCCATTACTACCGGAAGCCCATCACTGTGAGTACTAATAGTGTAATGATGTATATAGTTGCTCTTGCATTTCTGTCTACGAATTATTATGCCTTGATTATAATTGGCACGTTGGAGTCACTGTACCATGGTTTAGATGTCTCTGATTGTGAATGGTGTAGTGAGATGAGTCCCACTAGGATCCATGTATCTTATTGATACAAATTACGTTTACTGCAATGGAGTACGTTATGATGTGAATTGTTTATGACTCATGGCCCTAAGGCCGAGGGAGATGGAGACATGTCGATGTTCCATCTTCCCTGTCACACCCCAAACCCGCCCCTAAAAGTTTGGGCATGACTTCTTTAGAGACGAACATGTAACCTAGTAATTTAACATACGGGGCCTTATCGGAAGCGCAAAAATAAATAGATAAATAATAATGAACAATTAAACTCCATTGAGCTACTCCTACATGCCAGGATCTCATTCATCACATGCATTATACCGGATAAGTAAAGTCTCAAACTATATCCCAGAGTATGTACATACACATTTACAGTTCCAGCCCTAAAGTCGGGCGTATACAAAAACAAACATGAAAGGTATATACAACAACCTTAGATGGACACTCATAAGCAAACCAACATCTTGACAACTTAAGAAATTAAATGACTTAAACAGTGCCTGAACATATGAAGGTTGACAAAAGGAACGGCGTCTTGGCTAGGACTGACCGCCTGATTGGTGACCTACAGAAACCGACATAACAGAGGGTGAGCCGGGCTCAGTGAATAGTAATACATAAATAAAATGATGCATAACTTGAACCATAATACATATCAACGCATATATAGAAATGCAAAGTTTACATAATTAGTCTGATTCTGTGCTAATTTCATAACGGCCTTAGGCCCAGTCTTAAAACATAATAGCTCGAGACATAATAGCTTGAATCATAACGGCTTTAAGCCCTTGAA
>NW_021026958.1:190636-311947 GCF_004153795.1 Camellia sinensis | reverse complement strand
TTCAGAAGAAATGTTCATGTTCAGTTTATTTTGGAATTCCAATGTCGTCACAGATGTTCGTTATAACACTTACAAAGAACAGAGCATTGATAACAAAATTATCAACAATAGATAAAATATACATTTTTGTACTACTACTCACAGGTTAGGATGCTTAGGTCCATCCCCTGCAGATAACCGCTACACAATTCAAATTCAACAACATTATACACAATTCGACATAATCGACATACCCCACATAATTATTAACTATCCAAGATAAATCCCACATATTTACATTATTAACTCAATACTACCAATAATATAATTCCACATAATTCAAATTAATTTGCTAAGACTCAATTCAATATTCCGTAGCCAAGTTTACATCATCCACATCATCAACAAACCCTTCCCCCATTCTCCTTTCTCATTAAGACATGATTCACCGTGCTCATAACAAAGTTCATTCACAATTTTAAACATAATTTCCAAGTATCACCAAATTCTAATTAAATTTGCATATACATGATTCAATACCTCAATTTCATTATTCTACTTTCAATTTGGGTTAAATCTTTGGTTATCATCTTTAATCAACCTAGGGTTTCAAGAATATATGGAGATTTCAAGAAATAATCAAACTTATTAACCCAACACTTTTTATTCCAACTTTTCCATTGATTATACACCTAGGACTCATAATTCACCATTTTAACCCATTAATTAACTCCCAACATCTTCAAATGAAGAGTATTCAAACATAACCCTCAATAATCAAGCAAAGAAGTGAGCTTGAGAAGAAGCCTTCACAAATCCAAGTTCTAATCGGGTAAAATCGTCGATCCTCCCTTGTTCTCTATCCTTGGTGCCAAAAACCATGGTGGATCGTGAGCAAAGTAAAGGAATTCAAGGATTTGGGGCTAGGGTTTCGGACTTAGGCAAAGAGGAAGGAAGAGGGAAGAAGAAAAATGTGAGAAATGATCCAAAATCCCGTTTTTAAAGCTGCTGTCCCGAAAAACCTGCTATTCCCGCTCGAGCGTCCCAATTCCCGCTCGAGCGGACCTGCTCCCAGCACAGATTTCAAAACTTCAAACAGGTATAACTCCCCCATCCGGACTCCGTTTTAGGTCGTTCTTGTGCCCAAATTGAAGCCCTGAGAATAAGCTTTCCAATGGCTCTAACCTAACATCCAAATTCCAAGTGTGGAACAAGAAAAGGGTAAAAGAGTGACGGTTGCTCGTAAACGAATTATTCAAATTAAAGTTTTTGATCCAATCTTACTTTACCATCATATTATCATCTCAATCAATACTCCAACATAAGATAAGGAGGTTCTAAATACACTAATAAAAATGTCCAAAAACGAACCTACGTGCCTCAGAAATTTAAACTTAACCAAGAGACCCGCTCGAGCGCGCAGACCAACAAGGTAGTCCGCTCGAGCGGGAAATCACAACTCGCAGAATCTCAGGCCGCCTGCAAAATTTGCTGGGAACCCCAAAATTACGCTCGAGCGCCAACTATTCCACTCGAGCGGAGGGAAAATTTTCAGGTTGCTTGGTAAAGGTCACCAATCTAGTTTCAAAGGCATAATCCAACGGATAATTCTTCAATTCCAATGGCAAGCACATTAACCCCTAATTAAATAAGGATAACTTTCTATACGCACTTTGGGGGCATTACATTCCCTATATTGCTCTGGACAACTGTCATTATGTTGGGCTTGAGGCCGTTCTGGATTACATGTGGGCTTGAGGCCATTCTGTATTATTGCTCTAGACAACTATCGTTATGTTGAGCTTGAGGCTGTTCTGGATTACATGTGGGCTTGAGGCTATTCTGTATTACGTGTGGGCCTGAGGCCGTTTTGTATTACATGTGGGCCTAAGGCCGTTTTGAAATATAGTATGGATAAGACTTATTTATGGTTGGTTTGTTATATGTATATTTATATTCTTCAAGGTTATGCTCATTCACCTAACCTCCTTATATTGCTATTATTCACTGAGCCCTGCTCACTCCGTGTTATGTCTGCCTCTGTAGGTAATCAGCTTGGAAGTCAATCCTAGTCCAGCCTTGGAAGTTTTTCTTTATCAATCCCCGCTGTGTCCAAACAACTAGATGAAGCTTGTTTATTTTTGTGTAGTTCCTTTGTTTGCTCGTAGTATTGGTCACTGGCTTTTGTCAATATAGTAAGACATGTATAACTTTTACTACCAATGCTTTAGTTATGCCCCCCAGCTACGGGGATGGGATTGTATGTATGTACATGCACAATCGTTTCTTATGGGTATGTTCATTATGTGTTGGGCTATTTGATGGAATGTTTTGTGATCCTAGTATGTAAGCGTTAGCTCAATGGATGTTATTTTAAATTGATAATGGCTTCCGTTTAGGTCCCATATCATATAATTATTGAATTTTGAGTCTGTCGTCAGGCTAGTCATGCCTAACCTTATAGGGGCGTGTTGGGGCGTGACAAGAAGTCCTTTGAATGAATAAGAAATTGTCACACTGACTATTAAGAAAACCTTGAGACAGTAAAAAAATGGAGAAGGTAGAATACCAGGCGCAAGGAACCTACTTTAAACCATAGAGAGCCTTCTTTAAGAGACAAACATGAGTGGGATAAGATGGACTAGTGAAGCCTGGAGGCTGTGTCATGTAGACTTCCTCTTCCAATGTACTATGTAGAAAGGCATTACTAATATCTAGTTGCTTGAGAGGCCAGTGATAATGCAGAGCCACACACAAGAAGATGTGAATAGTAGGTTGTTTGGCAACGGGGCTAAAAGTTTCAGTATAGTCAATGCCTTCTTGTTGGAGAAACCCTTTTTGCAGCCAAACGAGCTTTATAACGACCAATAAAACCATCAGAATTGCGCTTAATGCGGAATACCCATTTGCAGCTGATAGCAGACTTAGAAGCAAACAAAGCAACCAAAGACCAAGTACCTTGAGCAAGAAGAGCATTGTATTCATCCAACATGGCAGTGTGCCAAACAAGGGAGTTGAGAGCTTGCTGATAGGTAGATGGTTCAATGTCTGAAAAGGAGGAAGAAGAAGCCATGAAGACTTGAGGATGCGCTTTAAAGCGAGTAATCATAGAATGACAATTAGAAGAAGGAGGAGGTAGAGGTAAATCAATAAAAATAGAAGAAATATGAGTAGGAGTGGGAGTAGAAGAAGAAATAGGGCCTGATGGCAGAGAAGAAGAAACAGACTGAGGTAGTGCAGACTGGACAGACTTAGTTAATGCAGGTTATGAAAACACAGTAGACTGCAGTGCAGTGGCACAGGAGATGCTGAAGAAGGTAAAGAGGAAGAAGAGGAAGGAGATATGAGAGCTGGTTGTAATGAAGAAGAAATAGGCAGTGACTAACAGAAACAGAGGGATGATCCACAGTTGGAGAAGGAGAAGGAGACAAAAAAAAAGACTGAATCATAGACAAGGTCTGAGAAGTAGGAGGAGAAATATTGGCAAAAGGAAAAATATTTTCATGAAATATGATAGAGCGAGACAGATAAACCTTACCAGAGGAAGGATCGAGACACCTATATCCTTTGTAAGAAGGATAATAACTAAGAAAGACACACAAAGTAGATTTAGGTTGAAGTTTATGAAAAGTGTGTGGCTTAAGCCAAGGAAAACATTAATATCCAAACACACGCATAAAAGAGTAATCAGGTGCTTTGTGAAACAATAATTCATAAGGAGAAGAATGATGAGCCTTAGACTTAGGTATTCTATTAATCAGTTAAGTGGCTGCAGAAATGGCATCAAACCAATACTTAATAGGAATAGAAAAGTGGTGAAGCAGTGCAATGGCAGTCTCAGTGATGTGTCTATGTTTTTGCTCAGAGACTCCATTCTGAAGAGATGTATAGGGATAAGAAATTTGATGGAGAATACCATGAGAGTTGAAGAATTGAGCCATAGATGAATTAACAAACATAGTACCTCCATCAATGCGAAAAATTTGCAAGTGAGTGGAAAATTGATTGCCAACATATGCTGTGAATTCTACAAATTTATCAAACACTTCACTTTTGTAACACAATAGATAAAGCCAAGTAAATTTGCTATATTCATCAACAAAGAGTACATAGTATTTAAAACCAGAAAGAGAAGGGGAAAAAGGTCCCCATACATCACTGTGAATGAGAGAAAATAGTTTTTGAACAGTAGAGTAAGACAGTTTGAAAGGTAATCTATGACTTTTGCTACACAACAATGAACTCAAGTAAAATCATCATCCTTGACTTTATTACAAGCGGAAGAAAGAAATTGTTTGAGCTTATTGAACTTGAGAGATGATGGATGCCCCAATCTATTGTGCCAAAAAGTGGCAGACACTTTATTAGTAGTTGAACTGCAGAATGCATTATGAGAATGAAATGATGAAGGTGGAACAGCAACAGAAAAAGGCTTGGATGCATGAAAGTGATATAAACCATGTGAAAGTCCCTTGTGTAGGATGTCGTTGGTGTGCTTGTCCTGAGCAATGAAGAAAGAATCATCAAAAGTGATTGTACAATTATTATCTTTAGTAAGTTTGTGCACAGACACAAGATTGGAAGCAATAGGAGTGTGCAAGACTTTGTTGAGTTTAAAAGTATGATGTGGAATAGGTAAAATACCCTTGTCAGTATGAAGAATAGGAATAGAATTACCATTACCAACAGTGATGTGATCAGTTCCTTGGTAAGGTTGATGAAGACTCAACTGAGATAAATCATGAGTCATATGATCAGATGCAACAGAATCAAGATACCAAGGGGAGGAATCATACGGAGGTGGAGAGGAAGCAGAGGCCACAATAGCTCTGGTGTTTGAAAAACCAGATGATGATTGTGATAAAGGCTGATAAGCAGAATAAACAGAAGATGACTGTGCTGAAGATTGCCTTAACTGATTTGGAAATTGCTGTCGTTGCTGATTTTGAATAGAATAATTGCCATCCAATTGATGCCAACACTCCAAAGTTGAGTGATTAGTTTTTCCACAAATCTGACAAATTAAATTGTGATTTTGACAGCTGGATGATTGTCTACCTCTGCCTTTAGAAGAAAAATGGCCTCGGTAGCCATGTCGAGAACCACCTCTGTGACCTTTGAAATAAGATAAGCCTCGAGAAGAAAAATCATGAGAAGAACCACGAGAAGCAGCATATGCAACTAAAGGTTCATAAGCATTAATTTTCTTGATCTTAGAATGAATGCGAATAGATTCTGAGCATAGAAGGGATGAAAGTTCTTCCATAGAGATGGCTGCTGACCTGGCTCGGATTGTGGTTTTGAAAGCATCAAATTCTTCAGGTAAACCATTCAGTGTAAGAAGAACTAGATCTTCTGCATCTACAGGAGAAGCGGCAATCAAGCTGATTATCTAACTCTTTAATCTGACTCAGATACTCTTCAATTGGCTGAGAAATCTTGGTCATGTTAGTCAATTGATTTTTCAGTTGATGAATATGACTGCGAGACAATGTAGTAAATCGTTTTGACAGAACTTGCCAAACCTCTGCACTATGTTGAAGATGCAAAATAGAAGAGAAAATCACAGGTGTGAGTGTAGCTATTAGGCAACTCAATAGATGTGCATCGATTTGTTTCCACTGCAGAAACTCTGGATTAACTACTGTGGTTCCATCTGCATTTGTAATCGTTAATGGTGGAGAAGGATGAGAACCATCAACAAACCCTAGCAAATCTGTAGCATGCAAAATATTGAGAAATTGACTCCTCCAAATGATCAAATTTGAAGAATCCATCTTTACAGTTATGAAGGAATTGAGATTTGAAATGAGAAGACTAAGATTTGAGGGAAAAGCATTTGAGGTAGCCATTGAAGAAGATTGAAGAATTTTGAAGAATGATTGAGAAAATTTGAAGAATCTTGGAAGAACTGAGAAACTGAAATCAAGAACCCAAGAATGCTCATGAGAGCTTCAATGCTCTAATACCATGTGGAAAATGCATTTCTTATTATCAATCTTGATAGTACATACAAGCTTTATTTATAGAAGGTAAACTACTGCTGATCTAAGCAGATAACTAACTCCTAACAATGTAACTAACTCCTAACAAGTAGCTAACCAATTCCTAACTGACTACATGACACCACAGCTGAAGCTCTGTTCTTGGCAGCTGAATAAGCCATATCGGAAGCTGCTGAAGTTGTGGCTTTTGCATCTGAACTAAAATCCTTATTACATACATAGCCTATGAATCCTTTGATAAGTCATTTCTTACGTTGGTAACTTATTTAATTATTTGTTAATTTTACGACATTTTTACCATGTAAGACCTGTTTGATAACCATTCGTTTTCAGTTTTCAATTTATATTTACAAAAGTTTTAAAAACTGTCATAAAAACTTGTTTGATAATTTTTTTGGTTTATAAATTGTTGTCTCAGTTTGTAAATTTGAGGGAAAAAAGTAAATTCAAGAAATGAGTTTACGTTGGTTTTTAAACAGAAATTTAAAAAATTTTACTAACAAATTTTTTTTGCAATTAATTTTTTTTTGCAATTAATTTTTTTTTTCAATGAATTTGTTAATCATATTGTTTAATTTTGATGATATCTAAAATATTATTTGCCAAAATTTGGATTTTTTAATATACATATTATTTGACACAAAATATTATCTGTTTAAAATATATATTGTATGATACATTTGTTAAATATTATTTAAATAAAAATATTTTTACTATTTACTTTTTGAAAAATTAGGCTCATCACTATTCATCTTTTGACAAATTTGATATTAATTGATTATATTATTTTGATAAATTTGATATTGATGAATTGTTTTCTTTTGACAAAAGTGATATATCCACATAGAGTGGCAGGTTATGCTTAGTTTAAAATCTCTACAAAAATTTAAAAAGTGTATATATGTTCAGATCTATTATAAATATTATTTAAAGAGATTTTACTATATATGCAAATATTTGATTAGAATATTTTATATAATGCATATAATACAAATCGAATACATCACGTGAGCAATTAGATTTTTTACACTACATTGATTATATCATGTCACACATATATATGTTATTATAATAAAACAAGAAGAAAAAGACGGAGCAAATCATTTCCTTGTTTGAAAGTTGTGAATTTTGTATCAAATTGCCTACAAAACGGTGGCTCCATGTTTGAATTTTATATCATCTCACACACACACACACACACACACACACACACACACATATATATATATATATATATATTATAATAAAACAAGAAGAAAAAAATGGAGCAAATCATTTGCTTGTCTGAAAGTTGTGATTTTTGTATCAAATTGTCTACAAAAGCGGTGGCTCCATGTTTGACAAAACAAAAAAGGAAAAGAAAATTATCATAATGCAAGAAGGAAAAGAAGAGGAGGACAACAAGAAGAAGAAATGAATAGCCTTCAAATCCACCTTGAAATAACAAGAGGATGAAGAAGATGATTCAGAAGATGATGAGGAAATGACATTCATCACTAGGAAGTTCAAAAGGTTTGTGAAAAAGAAACAAGGTGTGTGAAAATTTTTCAGAAAAGATTTCAATAATAGGGATTTTCAAAAGGGAGAAAATCACAAAAAAATTTGAAGTTACTGTAGAACTCTAGATGAGTTAATGGGATCTCTCTTAACTCATGAACTCATAATGCAAGAAGGAAAAGAAGAGGAGGACAACAAGAAGAAGAAATGAATAGCCTTCAAATCCACCTCGAAACAGCAAGAGGATGAAGAAGATGATTCAGATGATGATGAGGAAATGACATTCATCACTAGGAAGTTCAAAAGGTTTGTGAAATAGAAACAAGGTGTGTGAAACGAGCCATGAAAAGATTTCAATAATAGGGATTTTCAAAAGGGAGAAAATCACAAAAAAAATTGAAGTTACTGTAGACACTCCATTTTTGACCATTTTCAAGACTTGGATGTTCTTGCTGGGTATATCCAGCAACAAGTTTGATTGCTCGTCGAGTACTCGACTTTCACGACGAAATGCTCCAGGTTTGATCTTTCCAGACCCTATTTCCATTATGTCTCATATTTGGACCATGTATTGGTCTTTGCATGGTGATGCTCTTGATGGCCTACCAGCCATCATTAAGGGCTACCGGCCATGAGCTTTGCCCTGCCGACCATCAATGAGGCCACTGCCGGCCACCACTGATGGCCGGTCGGCCACAAATGTTTCAGTAGATATTTTTGTAGATATTTTGACAGCTGTTTGCCCAGATTAGCTCATCTGCATGCACGTGGAGGGCTGGATTTGTTTGAAGGCTTCTTGTATCTCCTATATATAGAGCTCATGTATATGCATCCAAAGGGTTACAAAGTTTGAGCTGAGCTATATCTCCCCCTCTCTCTTTCTACAATACTCTCTCTCTATATTTTGTGCTTGAAAGTGTATTTTCTCTACATATTTGCACTAGTACCCTTAGCCAAACACCTCTACCTTAGAGTTGAAGCTCTTGGAGGCCTTGTTTGAGTTCCTTGGAGTGGTTTTGGCTCAGAAGTTTGGCTGTTTGCTTGTTGTTTTAGTGTTGTGCTTCAAGGTTTGATTTTGCAGCACACTAGTGGTCGGCAGTGCCACACCAGTAGCCGGCACTGCTTCATCATTGGCCAGCAGCCGACAGCCGGTAGATGGCCGGCAGTAGCTTCTCATGGCTGGCAGGCCACTGGTGCATTCTCCAACAGTGTTGTGGTAAGGTTCAGCAAAAATTTCATGGAGACACCCTGCAAATAGAGCCTCTAAAGAGCAAATCGGAAGGCGTTTCGGGGTGGCAACCGAGTGCATGCATCCTCCATTATCCAAACCAGAGCTGAGGTAGTGTAGTTTGTAGTTGAATGCTTTACTATTAGTTAGCATGGTTTTGTAATTTAATTAATTTGTTAATTAGTTAAAGTGTTATAATAATTAGTAAGTAGTTTACTAGTTATTCCATTTGTTGTGTAATAATTAGTCTAATTACTTTAATTAGATTAGTTAGTTAGCTTCGCTTATTCATTCGGACCCTCCGTCGAAAGGGTACAATGTTGTAATAAGTGTGCGTGTGTGTGTGCATGTCTTCCAACCCTACTTCTTTCTCCCTTTTATTTAACTGCTTTCGATGGTTAGATTAGGGCATATTTCAATTAGCATACCTTATGCTTGCATGTGTGCATCATTCATTTGTCTTGTATGCACCGGGTTCGGCGCATCATTAAAACTGTATTGTATTTCAATACCTATTTGAATACGTGTTTCAAAGCATGTTATCGAAGTGTTGTATTCATATGTCATCTTAGATAGACGAGCCTATTTAGTTTCGTTATTGCATGTGTTGCATTAGGCACTTAACATAGTTAGGATCATGCATGATTTCTAACCAGTTTTCTGTTTTGGCTTGGAGTACACTATTGTAGACGCGCCCGAACGCCCCGGGAGGGTGAGTCCCGTTCTGTTCATTTGGGCTCACTACAGTTCGGACTCTTAAATTGTCCCAGTTCTTAATCTGAACCAAAGAGTCCAAATCCGACAAATCGTTTTGGAAAACAGATTTTTAGAAACGAAGTGTCAAACATGGACTGCTTTGCCAGATACAGAGTCACCACCTAAATATTTTATTTTAGGAGAATTTAGGAAACCCTGACTCAGTGCCAAAGGCTACGTATTCATCATCACTAAAGTTGCCTCGGCTCGGGAACTTGGGTACGATTGGGGAAGGTCAGCTATGAGCACCCCCTCTCGCCCGATCCGAAGATCGGCCTTTACTAACCATGATATCCAATTTTGAAAACAATATGTATTCCTATTCCGGTTATTAGCCTAGAATTACTATGTTATGCGCACAGCAAACAAGTATAGACCAAGTCGCCTAAATTGGAACAAAGCATCGCATTTCCGTTTGTTTGGAAAATGGTTTGAATTTTGCTACTCGCGAGTAGACTAAAATACGGATTTCAATGAATTATCCCAATTCAAACAATCCAACCTTCACCCACAGGCAAATCAATGCATGATCCAAGTCCATGTTAAGTGGCTAATGCAACGCATACAGAATGCAATCTAGAATAGGCTCGGCTAATCTAAGGATGACATGTGAAAATGCACAGATAGCATGTATTCAAGTTGGATTTGAAATACTTTATGTAGTTAGCATGATGCGCCGAGCCTGATGCGTGCAAGACTAATGAATGATGCACGTATGCATAACATAAGGTATGCTAAAGTAAACATGTCCTAATACTAACCATCAAAAGCAGGTAAGTAAAAGGGAGAAAGAAGTGGGGGTTGGAAGACATGCACACACGCATCCACACTTATTACAAATTCGCCCTCGCTCGGAGGGACCGAAAGAATAATACAATTAACTAACCTACAAGCTAATTAATTATTACAGACAAATTAATTAATTAACAAATTAACTAATCTAATGAAAGTAGTAAACAGCCTCGGGAATAGGGCCCGATGCAATGCGCGCTCAGCTCCGCTCGGAAAGCCACTGCCATGCGCAAGTTGCCTCTGCTTTTACTGTTTTCCTTCTCTGAAGACTGCACAAATCTCAAGGTTGCTTCCCTGAATGCTGTGGAACACCACCGGCTGAGGGAATTGGTCACCGGCCATGGAGAATGGTTATCGACCATTTGTTGGGCTCTCGGCCATCCATATTTGGTCGGTCAGCAGTATAGATGGCCGGCCAGCCAAATCTTCCTGCAGAATCTGTTTTTGACAGCAGCAGAGGGCAAAACATAGCATGGCAATGCATTTCAAGCAATGTATGCACCAACCACACTGCTTATCATATTCATGACTCAAAGGAGGATGGGTTTCGATTCTCGGACCATCAATCGCGCATTTCAATGCGTGATGGCCCAAGAAATCAAGTATGCATTTTGATATGGAATGCAATGCACATAATCAAGCAAAGGGAGCTCAACCTCCATCACAATCAACTCAAGAGATGAAGCATGCATGCCGATGTAATGCATCCTAGGTATGGAGGCTAGTATGCAACATGGCAATGCAATGTGTAATGTAGGTTAGGCACACAACCTAAGTAAAGAAGCATGTAAGGCATGAAGCAATGCAACCTACAAGTATGCAAGACACTATATGGATGTTCAAGCATGTAAGCAAGCATGTGACATCATTCAATCATGCAACCACACACTAGTATGCAACAACACACAAGGTGAGCATGCAACAACATGCAAAGGGGTGGACTTAAACTAATTTAGGCAGCTCCTAAACAAGCCTAAAACAGTGGCCAATGTTATGGAAATGAGGGTTTACACACACACACACACATGTGCATGTTGATGTGCCAACACTTAAGCATCAAACAAGCAATCTTTAAGCACACTTAAGGGAGCCTAAACATGGACAATTAGCATGTAATGTAAACTCTGGAAATCATGTTAATAATGGTGCCTAATTTAACCAAGATAAACATCGCATGCAATTGGTTCAAGTACTTGAGGCAAGCCAAGGAGACTTAAACCATGGCTAAGTCAACCAAGCCTCACAAGGCCAAGAGGGCTTAAAAAAAGGTTCAAGGCAGACCTAGACAATGCCTAGGGAACACCTAGATGGCATCTAAGTGGCTTAAACATGCAAGCATACAAAGGAGCACATTCATGGAGCATGAGATAACAACCTTTTAAAGCAACAAAGGAGTATCAAATGCAAGTATGCAAGCATGTTATAAGGACTAAAATAACATGGTAAGTGGTTCCGAACCACTGAAATAATGCAAGTAATGCATGCTACACACTCACACACCTAAGGCTAACAAGCCAAAATGCAAGGTGGCTATACTAAGCATGCTATGGTCGACCAAAACAACCAAGAACAGAACTTAAGCATGCTAAAACAAACACAAAAGCTTCACAAAGCCTTAGCCAAAATCATGCTAAAACAAGGGTCAACACTTAAAGCATGTTTAGGCCAAAACATGGCATTACAAGGCATGTATGCTAAACAAGCATGGTGTACCTAAACCAACTTAACACAATGCTATATCATGGCAATATAAGCACAAAAATCAGTTAAGGCATGATCAACATGAACCTAAACTAGGTGCTCCCTCAAGAGGCAAAAATGGCCCTTTTCAAGGACAACAAGGAGAGGGGGTGGCCCTCTCCTTCTTAGGACCTCAAGGCACCATCCTCACCACTAAAATCCCTCAAGATTTTAGTGGTGAGGAGGCCCAAACAAAATGGTCCCAGAGCTCACCAAAAACGCACAAAAATGGAGCCTAACAAGGCTCAAGAGGGGTCAAACAACCTCAAAGCTCAAAACACTCTTAAACAACTATTTAGAGTAGGCAAAAACAAAACTTTTATATGTTATACACCAAGTCTAAAAACAGTTTCAAGATAGTCAAAAAAGCTATGCAAAAATGGGGAATAAAAGGGATAAGTTCTTACCTTTGAAGACCCTCTTCACAAATGGTGGACCAGCTACTTCTTTGAGCTCAAAACCACCCAAGAACACCAAGAACAGACCTCTGGCCCCTCAGCAACCAAGAAAAGGTGTAAGACTAGGTGTTTGTGTGGAATAGTAAGACTAAAACACACACAAGGCAAAGAAAGAGAGAGATATAGAGATAGAATGGATACAAAACCTAACCCTAATATCAGAGGTCTCTCTGGAGATTTTTTGTCTAACCTCAAAGAGAGAGAAGAGGCCTCCTCTTATAGAGGATTCAACATTGTAAAGCTTCCAAGGCAAGCTAACAAGGTTGAAATCCCTCCATACACGTGTATGGAGGGGAGCAAAGGTGGGTGTCAGCTATCACAGCTGGTACAAAAATATCTGCAAAAGCAGGTGTCGGCCAGTCAAAAATGCAATTTGGCCAAAATAGATGGCCGGTCGACCATCTATAGTGCCAGCCGGCCAAAACAAAACACAGCCGGTTCAAGCCACGGCCGGTGGAGTGTGGGGATGGCCAATAAGCCATTCCCTATCCTCCAAAGCAAAAGCACAAGTGTTTGGTGCAAAACCAAAAACCAAACAGAAAATGGTCGAGTCGAGAGGTCCTGAGGCAAGGCGCGTAGCCGAGACCTCCGGGAACTCAAGACGAACACAAACAAGGATGATCTCCGAGTGTTCAAATGGTGACGCCCAAGTCTTGAGGACGGTCAAAAATGGGGTGTCTACAGTTGCCCCTCTAATGCCTCAGCAACTAAGGAAAGGTGTAATGGTAGGTGTTTGTGTGCAATAGTAAGAACAAACACACACTAATACACCAAAAGGAGGAAGAGATATAGAGATAGAGTATATGTAAACCCTAACCCTAAAACTCAGAGCTCTAGAGCTTTTTTTTGTCAACCCTAATGGAGGGAGAAGTGGCTCCGTCTTATAGAGCTCACTCTTGCAAAGCTTCTCAAGTAAGCTAGTCAAGAGGGAGATCCCTCCATACACGTGTATGGAGGGAAGCAAAGTGGGTGCTAGCTATCACAGCTGGCACAAAAATATCTGAAAAAGCAGATGAACAGTGGTCGGCCAGCCAAAAATGCAATTTGACTAAAATAGATGGCCGGTCGACCATCTATAGTGCCAGCCGGCCAAAACAAAACACAGCCGGTGGCCTCAAGCCACGGCCGGTGGAGTGTGGGGATGGCCAATAAGCCATTCCCTGTCCTCCAAAGCAAAAACACAAGTGTTTGGTGCAAAACCAAAAACCAAACACAAAATGGTCGAGTCGAGAGGTCCTGAGGCAAGGCGCGTAGCCGAGACCTCTGGGAACTCAAGACAAACACAAACAAGGATGATCTCCGAGTGTTCAAATGGTGACGCCCAAGTCTTGAGGACGGTCAAAAATGGGGTGTCTACAGTTGCCCCTCTTTGACAGAACTCGAAAGTCATAAGAATGACGGGAGTAAGTGTCAAAACCCAAAGACGACCCATTTTCGACAAGGCCGAAGACTTAGACAAAACATGCAAGATAATAAAGATATGCGCCCGAGGGCAAGGGCAAAATGCAACTGATAATGCAAGAAGCCGAACATAACTTATGATTATGCAAAGAAAGCTGTAACGAAGCATAACATGCGATAATTTTAAGCTAGCATACAAACCAAACTACACTACAATGCAGAGAGGGTGCAAGAGAATTATGCAATTCTCGATACGTCTCACTTGGAGAATGCAATACCTGCGCGGTTTGTCTGGTTGCACCAGTTTCAAATGAACCGTACATACAATATCGTGCTTGTAAAAGAAAGCAACTTAACAGGTATGATATCGTTAGCAACATGCATAACATGCAAAATTATATGCAATATATACAAAACTACGTACAATAATGCAAAAAAAAATGTAATGCAATTAAATCATGATCCAATCATGAGCGGTTGGCACGCAGACCAAACCAGATCTTGCCTAGGAAAGGCATGTACACAAACAAACCGCGTCTAACATAGAAAAGGTGCCGCAACCCTCAAACCACAATACCAGCAGTGGAATAGGTGCGTACACATGCAGAACTATGAGTAATGTAGACGGACATAGGAACAAGTAATTGGGTGGAATGACATAAGTGGGGAAACGACCCGCTGAAGAAAGACCAATGATCCTAATGCTGGATGCAAAAATTACACTAAAATGTAATATGCATGATGGATATGGCGCGCTGGCCAAACCAAATCTTGCCTAGGAAAGGCATGGACACAAACAAACCACGTCTAACATAGAACGGTCATACAGAACTATGAGTGTATAGACGTGAAAAGTATGGGCACATACCAGTCCAAGCTCAACAAGGAAAGGCACAAACCCTAGATGGAGGTAATGCAATGAATGCATGCAAGCTATAATGCAACATCTACAATATGCAATGGAATGGATATAGTGGATTAAGGCCTACGGCCAAACCGTATCTTGCCTAGGAAAGGCATGGACACAAACAAGCCACGTCTAACGTAGAACGGTCATACAGAACTATGAGTGTATAGACATAAAAAGTATGGGCACATACCAGACCAAGCTCAACAAGGAAAGGCGCAAACCCTAGATGGAAGTGATGCAATGAATGCATGCAAGCTACAATGCAACATCTACAATATGCAATGGAATGGATATAGTGGGACGCATGACATAAGCAATATATTACAATGAAATGCATGACATATGCATGTTGTTATTTTTTGTTTTTTGGTTTTGTTTGAAATGCATGTTGATGCATGCTGAGGTAAACGCGTGACAACGCACGTCTTGTGATATGCATGACAATGCAAATGATCTTGAATGTGCGACCACGTGTGTCGCTCGAAATGCTTATGAACTCGAATGCGCGACGACGCGCATCGCTAGAAATGCATGATAATGCATGTGAACTTGAATATGCGACGACGCGAGTCGCTTGAAATACATGTACAATGCAACTTACCAAAAAGTCGTTCGGGCACGACAAACACCGAAGGACTTGCACCTTCAGAGGATTTAAGGTCTCCTAGACCGAGCGTATTTAAGGCCTCGCTAGACCGTGACGAATGCATGATAATGCATGCATAATGACGTATAACTCAACACGTGTTCGCAAAACAATGTGTGTGGGGCAACTTTCGAATCTTAAAAGAGACAAAAGGATACAAAAAGGATACACCTTGCACATATTCGAGTGCCATGCATAGAAGACACGGTCCGAGGTCAAAACGGAGGCCGGTTGAGCTTCGGAAAGGCACTGTCTTGCACTATCTTGAGAAATAAATGCTCCAAACTATACATCTGACCCAAACAAGGTTGTAGGAGGCTCACCGGCCATCAGGGGAGGTCACCGGCCATCCACCGGCCATAAAAACATCTCACCGGCCAAATATTTGGCCGACCGGACAAATGTTGCTGAATCGGGGCAGTTTTGTTCTTTCGCCTTGGGTCTTTTAAAATAGGGTTTCAAACCCTATTCCTTTCATTTTCCTTGGCCGAAATTTCTTCCCCTGTCTCTCTAGAGTATTTTCTCCCCTATGATCCTCCATTTTCTTGCGTTTCGCGCCCGTTTCATCATTCGATTCGCGAAGTTCTTCGCGTTTCGAACATTTTGAACTGAACATTTCTTCGTTTCGGTGTTTCTTTTGCTATTTCCACCTTTTAGGGTTTGTTCCCCTTGAGTTTCTCTTGATTTCCGTGCCTTTTTCATTTCCCACCTTTTCCGGCCATTTTCCGCCCTCTCGGGGTTGACTTTTTAATTGACCTTTCGCATTTTCATCTGGTTTCTACTTTCCCGATCATTTTCAAACCACCATTGACATGGTGGATGATATTCCACAGGGCGGGACTCCCCCGGATCACGAGGTGGACCCAGAGGCCGAGCTCCTCCCCTTGAGCATCTGCCCGTTCGACCCGGCGACCTACAGGCCGGCGGTTCACGTGCTTCCTCCCGACGGACTTCGCCAGTTTCGGAGTTTTGCGAGAGGGTGCCACCAGAGCTACTTCTACGTGAGCCTGAGACGCACTTTTCATACGGCACTTCCGAGGTATATTCTTCCCCGTTTCATTTTCTACAATGTTGAACACTTAACTGCCATAGTTGATTCTGTTCTTTAACTGCTTAGCCCGGATACACCGATACACTGTATGCTGTAGTTGACTGTGAACACACTTGCACTTGATGTCTGTTTGAATCTGAACACGTGCACACACACTGCATTTGCCCTGAACCACTCAAACACGCTGGCACATCACATGTTGTAGTTCACTGCGAGCACACCAGCATTCGGTACCTATTTGAATCTGAACACGTGCACACACGCTACATCTATACTGAACCACTAAAATGCACTGACACATCATATGTTGTAGTTCCCTGCTAGCACACCGACACCCGATGTTTGTTTGATCTTGAAAACGCGCACACACGCTGTATTGTCACCAATTCTGAATGCTCTTCAAAACTGTACATTTTATATTACTTCGCAACTGTTTGCTTTTGAACAGGGAGATTCCCATACCGTCCGCGGGTATGGGAATGTTGCCTCCAGGGATTGGTACATGGAGTCACCGGACGGCATCCGTCACATTGTCGATCAGGCAGGCTTTGGCGCCTTCTGCAGAGGACTCTCGCGCCTCACTGCGAGCAGACCTCTCCTTGCTGCTCTAGTGGAGAGGTGGTGGGACACCACCGACTCGTTCCACCTCTCTGTCACGGGAGACATGACGATGACTCCCTATGACTTCTTGATGCTCACCGGCATCGAGGTAGGGGTGATCCGATCACCTTCGACACTGACATGGATGAGTGGGACGTTGCCCAGATACACTTGCTTGGCACTCAGCCGCCACTCACTCGGGCAGGATATGTGCGATATTCGTCTTTCGAGAGCCATTTTCGGGATCAGGTACCGACCACTCGGGTAAGGAAGGAGCAGTACGCACGCGGCTTCCTCATGTTTCTGCTGGGGACGACCATTTTCGCCGACCGGGTGAATACCGTGCCTCTCCGTCTACTCAGTGCTCTTGTGGATGTCACCCGGATCCTGCGCTATGACTGGGGTAGGGCAGCCTTGACCACACTCTATGGGTACATGAGCTCAGCCTCCCATTGCAGTGGGCAGTTGCTCGGAGGCTACTGGCGAGCTTGGGAGGTACGTCTTCTTCTTCTATTTTTTTTTTATTTCTGCTCTACATTTTCTATACCCTGTACACTGCACACATTGTGGTTTACTTCATGCTGACTGTATACTGCACACACGGCACACATATACTCTGCTTTACACTGACTGTACGCTGCACACACTGTACACTCTGCACAATACACTGCATAATACACGGTTCTGCAATTTCTGCTTTATTCTATATTCTGCATTATCTAATAATCCCACTAGTATTTGCTCTGCAGTTGTGGATCTACGCCTACTTTTCGAGACTCGCCCCAGTGCCAGACATGGAGAGCCCTCTCGTTGTTCCGTTCTCGCGCCGCTTTGACGTGAGGTGCGTGCGGAGGCCCCAGGAGACGTTTATCTTTTTCCGCCGCTACTTCGACGCCATCACCCCCGCAGAGGTATGTTCGACTCCAGAGTTTATTCATGCTTCGCTTTGCACTGTATTTTCAATAACAGTAGATAACAAACTGCATGTCATTTAAAGATCACTTGGCAGCCTTGGGCTCCATTGCCTGCGATGATTCGAGATCGATTTGCTGGTGCAGAGGAGACTGCACGTTTTAGGATTTTGCTGGAGGGCCCGGTCTGTCAAGCTTGGTACGTAGGTGAGCGTTTTCTATGCCAGACCCTGGGTTTGCCAAAGCAGATAGTTCCGGGTCCGCCTCCTACCTACATGAGGGACACCGAGAGGTGCACTGTCGAGGAGATGGCCGATTACATGATCGGCTGGGACGCAGAGGGCTTTAGGGGCGAGGGCGACTACTCAGAGTACGTTCGGACGTACATTATGCGGCCTCTGAGCGGTGGCCGTCGAGTTGAGAGGGGGGGACCTGCGGCGCCGACAGTTGGAGCGGGAGCAAGGGCAGGGACGTCAAGAACAGCTCGTGTCCGTGGCAGGAGCGGAGCTCGAAGGAGTCGGGGGGTTAGCTGGCCAGCGCTACCCACGATGATGACATGCAGAGGATGGGGTGGGGCAACTTACCAGATTCCCATTGCTCCATCTCCGGTTGATCATGAGTTAGTCGGGTTCTACGGCTTACCTCCAGTATGTACTACTGCATTTTGCATCTTGCATTGTCATTCCATTTCAGTTTATTGATATTCCGTAGAATACTGATGCTTCTAACGCGTTTGCAGGCCTCTTCTGAGTACACTCGCCAGTCCCTAGAGCTGACCGCCTCCGTGATGGAGATGGTCCAGCAGAGCCTCGACCTTCTGGCGATTTACAGCATTCCGGTATGTTCCTCTGACCGTGGTCTCAAACCATACAGAAACTGTTTTCACATATCTGATGCACAACACGACACTGGATACACTGCCCTCACGACATTTGTCATACTGTAGCTCACAGACTGTTTACAGCACTATCTACGGCATTTATACACTGTATTCGTACACTTCTCGCAGTATTCACACACTGTATTCATACACTGCATTCCGTAGCACACTGATACACTGCTCACAGTATTCACACACTGCATTCTTTCGCTGATATACTGCCTATAGTATTCACACACTGTACCCATACATTGCATCCTGGACTGATAAACTGCTCACAGTACACTGATGCGTTTGTCTTTTGTGTTTTTTCAGCCTCCTTTCCAGATCCCTACCGTGGGAGGTGCTCCAGCTGGACCTTCTGTTCCTGCCGGAAGAGATGGCAGAGTATACCCCCGCACAAAGGCGGGGCACACCCATGTTGGGAGTAGCTCACGGGCACCCGTCCCTGATGATGATGAGTCCAAGGCTGAGGCAGAGGTGGAGGCAGAGTCGTCCGAGGAGGAGACCGGAGACGGCTCGAGCTCAGATTCAGATGACGATGCTCCTGGACCTTCGTCTAGGAAGAGGACGAGGACGAACCCCTAGGCCTAAGCCCTTTTGACATTGATCCAGATTTTGTTATTATTTTATTTTATTTTTTTTTCTTTTTGCTGGTAGCTAGAGTACCTTGTACCGCCGTAGGCAGATTTTGTTTCCAAAACCATGTACTTGAAAAAAATGACGAAATGAAACAAGATTTTTATTTGAAAAAGTGTTATATTTGTACATTTCATATATGGCATTGTATTGCATCATGTTGCACCTCAATGTAAATAAAATTGATCTGTTGTCCGAAGATTGAACACTTGCATTGTAATAATCAGATAACGAACCAGCCAACAGCAAAACAACCCATACCAACCACTGCTCATTCCGAACACTCGGCCCATACTCTACTGGGGATTAATCTGCATACAGCTCATAACACAGCGCTTGGTTCATTTTACACACAGCGGATTCTGAACAAACAACCCAATTCTGACAAGACGGACCATGAAGGTTGAATCTACTAAAGTTGAAGGACACTCGGATGCGATCTGAAACCCAGAAGCTTTAAAGAGGCCCAGGTTTTTCTGTTCACACTTATTGGGGTGGACCCTGCGGTCGTATGAAAGAACCAAAACGTGTTTTCGCCCAAATGTGGAGAATAGCACAGCATTCTGAGCACAAAACGATTCATTTTTGAAATTAAAGAAGGGCTTTTTTTTTTAAACTAGGGTAGTGAGCCTACAACTGGACATAGCGAGAATGACTCAATAGCAGAGACAAAAAAAGGTAAACAACCTAAACACAACGAGACACACTCGGAAAAGACTCAAAACAAAGGTTGAAGTAAACAAAACAAAAGACGCGACATACAGACGCGTTAATGAAGACGGGGGACCTCAGATCACGAGGAGCCAGTTTCTTTGGGTATTGTTTCCCACCTTTTCTTATTTGTGATTCGTACATCACTTGGCCCTCAGGCTCGATTTTTCCCTCAAAACCCTTTCTGCTCACTTTTTCTCTCAACTTACACCTCTCTATTCTTTATTCTCTCATTTTTATCCCTCCCCGGGGTGTTTAATGGATGAATAGGAAGTTGTGGGTTCACACCCGACATGGTTAGCTCACGGCTATTTCTTCCGGTGGCGCTTGGTCGATGCCCCAGGTAAGGGAACGGAGTACCTTGATCCCTTCAGATTCGTGCTTCGCACTTGGTTCGATACCTCGTTGCTCGGAGGTTGAGAGAGCTTTCAGCCCTTTAATGACAGCTTGAGTTGTGCCCTTCTTGGTAAGTATGTTGGCGATGGGGGAAAGACAGGAAGCCTGACTCAACCGTGCCCCTAGTTCATCATTTTGACCATTTTTTGTTTTTGGTTTTCTACTAAAACAATCTTGACCAAGATGAGAGTTAGATCAACATACTTGTTCGATTTCTGATTTGAAAATTATGCAAGTCAGGCCATGAGTACTGAAAATTTTTCTTTTTTTTGGGTCTAAAATGGTCTAAGTTTTGGAAAAATGAAATAGTTTTCGAGAAAATAGTCAACCTCATTAAAAATTTTCAAAAACTATTTTCGCAAACGGCCGCCGCTCAACGAGCGTGGAACTTACTTTCGAGATGCGTAACCTCGGATCGGGGGTAATGGAAAATTGCCCCTTTCTTGAAAAGAGCTGCACGGCAACGGAAAGTTGCCCATGGTTTGAATGGCGACTCATGGCAACGGAAAGTTGCCCCTTGTCTGGATAACGCCGCAGCATTTTGTAGTCAGTCCTCATTAGTGAAGATCACGACCAAACTCTCGGACGCGGAGAAGACGAAGATGGTCAAAACCAATATATGGACACAGTCACTTTGAAAGTGCGTGGGGCTGGACTTCAGGATGAAGTTGCCTACATATTCCAAACATGGGAACCAAGGATGATTAAAAACCATTGCATGGACTTAGTCGCTATGAAAGCGTTGGGGGCTGGACTTCAGGATGAAGTTGCCTACGTATCCCAAACATGGGAATCAAGCCTTACGTAGTTCCGGTTAAGGTACACTCGGGTATTAACCTTCACTTTTTAGGCTCTAACTTTTGCCAAGGCACCCGTTGTGGGTTTTCGACCTTACGAGCTTTATTTTTCTTCTTTTCTTTTCAATTCTTTTTTTGTATCTTTTCATTCCTTTTCTTTTCTTTTGCATTTTTTGTCTCTTTTTTTTTTGTATTTTTCTCTTTTTGTATTTTTCTCTTGCTCTAACTTTTGCCTGGGTCGCCCTTCCGGGTTTTCATCCCAACGAGCCATCCCTATCCCTAAAAATGTAACAAGTCCATGCTAAACGGTTTTAGGGTTTTGAAGCCATCCCTATCCAGGAGAGTGGCTGTTGTATTGATTTGCAGGAGGATCCATCTTCGGTTCTTCGAGTACATCGGACATTTTTGCCCCTAGTTCGAGGGGCGCTTCTGATTCAGCTCTGCGAACTTCTTCGGATGAGGTCTGATCTTCTTGATCTGACTTTGGGGCCTCTTGTTCGAGGGCTGTTTCAAATCTGGCCACACGGGCCTTACATCGTGGTTGATCGTTGAACAGTCTGAACCCAAGGTCCAAGGTTTGAAAGCAAGGGCTCAAGTCTCGAGGCTGAGAGCGATCCTGAGCTGCACAATCTCAAGAGCGATTCCACATAGGTC
The DNA here is from genome assembly GCF_004153795.1 of Camellia sinensis. Classification (NCBI taxonomy): domain Eukaryota; kingdom Viridiplantae; phylum Streptophyta; class Magnoliopsida; order Ericales; family Theaceae; genus Camellia; species Camellia sinensis. The sequence goes on along the minus strand of NW_021026958.1, from coordinate 289,896 downwards.
TTCGTAGGACTACGCAAAATATTTTGTTTTCGAAAGTTTTTAAGAAAGCGACAAATCGCTCGCACTGAAGATAGTATGGAACCAATCTGGATCAAGCCAGGGTCCTTCTAAGTATTTACGCTGACAAGCATGATTTCAATCATTAAGGGCTTAGCATGCCTCTCTTTCTCTCGATTTGATCAAAGTTTTGCAAATCCCGAGGAATTCCTTCCTCTTTGTTTTCATCACAATGTTCAAAAAGTTTTGAAAAAAAACTTAGGTCGATGCAATGATTTCAAGGCACAGAAAAGCTGGTGAAAAGAACCGTCATCTCATTTGGAACTTCCGGCACAACTGGCACAAGGCAGAAGCAAACACAAGGGTGTGAAAATCACTGCTGTTTCATTCAGATCTGTTGGCACAACTGGCTCCCCGGCAGAAACAGACTCAAAAGAAAACAAAAGGACAAACACAAAACAAAATAGTGATATCCGAAGTAACACCCCCGGAATCATCCAACTTCTGTACAACAGGACTGACTCGATATAACAAGACAAACCCTTAATCAAAAAGACTAACTCAAAACAAAGAGACAGACTCAAAACAAAACCACAGAACTGACTCAACACCCAAGTCAGAGGCTACAAAAACCAGCATTCGCAAATGCTCAAAAGAGTGCGTGCCACACGCCACATCTGAAATATACTGAGCGCTGCCCGTAGGTGGTCCAACCCCTAATCACATACTCGTGGTATCCTCGAAGTTTCTGTACAACAGGACTGACTCGATATAACAAGACAGACCCTTAATCAAAAAGACTGACTCAAAACAAAGAGACAGACTCAAAACAAAACCACAGAACTGACTCAACACCCAAGTCAGAGGCTACAAAAACCAGCATTCGCAAATGCTCAAAAGAGTGCGTGCCACACGCCACATCTGAAATATACTGAGCGCCGCCCGCAGGTGGTCCAACCCCTAATCACATACTCGTGGTATCCTCGAAGTCCAAAAGCTCAGTGGTGACAGACTTTGCTGAGGTAGGTGGGAGGATGACCTCATTGTTGATCAAGTCCTGTACTTCATGGCGAAGACAGAAACAACCATCAGTACTGTGACCGGACTGTTGGTGGTACGTGCAGTACAAGGTAGCATCATGCGAGAGAGGGAGATTCTTCGAGAGGGGCTGAGGCTCGAGGGGTTTAAGATGCCCCTTTTTAGCCAATATTTGAAATGCCCTAGACAAAGGCATGTAGAGGGCATGAAAGACTCTGCGCCCTCGAGGCAGGTATTTTGAAGTCTGAGGGTTCTAGCTAGGCGCACTAGCGAAAGGGTCGGCAGGCACTGCCTTGGCTTTTTGATCTTTTCCTGGTATAGGGTTAGGAATGATAGGAACTATCTTGGCATAACGGGGCCTATCCCGATTTTTCGCCTGGCTTGAACTGCCTTCGGTTGGAGTGGGGAAAGCATCATCCACAGCTTTAGTCATGACTACGAATACTTGTTGCTTATTCGTCCCCCCGGTTTTCAAAGCCTCGGCTGCCCACAGCAGTTGTCCAATGGGATCAGCATCTGTTCCCACTTTTTTCTTACCTCTAGCTTCAGCCTGATCGAGGGTTTGGGTTGCTATATCAGAGCGAAACCCAGTTGTTGTTGACATGTCATTGCCATAGCTTGGGAAGACTTTAGGCTGGCTAAGCTCGATCACAATTCGTCCCAGTAGCGGGGGCTCTTGTGGTATGAAATTCCCAGCATATGGTGCAGCTGGTGGCAAAGCCGACATTCCATAGGACAGATCGGCCACAGATCTCGGGAGGTCCCCGATCATTCCCATTAACTCAAACATGGTGGGTTCACGAACTTGAAACATCTGGGTTTCCCAGATCGGGCGCGCAGCAGGTGACCTGGGCGGATGTGGTATTTCAACATTGGTCTCACTTTGTAGGGTGATTCCTTGGTCTAATGCGGCTGTCATAACCACAATTTCCTCAGAACTTTGGGTCATCATAAGTCCGCTAAACCGAACGGAGATGATGCAACCGGCGATTGACGGATCAGACGTCTGCCTTGCCTCAGCGAAGGAGAACACCAAATCTCTGAACCCAAATCTCTGAACTAAAAGGGAAAACAAGCAGCATTTCAGCCCAGACGGAACAGACACAGGCATAGCTGAAAAACTGCACTCTACTACTGATCACTGTTCCCCAAAATCACTGCCCCAAAACTGAGTCTGATACCCACAGATATAACTGATTCCCCAAAATACTGATACCTTCATGTCTGGTACTTAAACTTGCAAACTGATATGTGCGTTCCTGTAGAGATACACTCTAAAAGCACATAGAAAGTAAAAGAGAGCCAAAACAACCCTATGTTGGGGTAGGGTTTCCCTGTCCTATTTTGTCAGGAACTAGGGTTTTACTATGCACACAGCGGTTTCAAACAACCTATATCGGGTAAGCAACCTGTCCTAGCTTGGAATGGTCACTATGGATTCTGAATATGCACTAGGTCGAATGGTCAAAAGGGTGCCCCGATAAAAACTGGGGTTTGTGTTCCCATACTAGCAGAGCCCGCAACCGGTCAGCCTTGTGATCATGTCTTGACAAGACAAGCCTCCGGCAAACCGTTCAGGAATAGCAGATGGCCAACACGGTGTCCTAGGTGCACCAATGCACATGCAATGCAAAGAAACACATAAGTGTAGTCAAAACAGGATATCACGAGTTCGAGTCAAGCTCTCTAACTCCCCAGCAGAGTCGCCAGAAACTGTAGACGTGCCCGAACGCCCCGGGAAGGTGAGTCCCGTTCTGTTCATTTGGGCTCACTACAGTTCGGACTCTCAAATTGTCACGGTTCTTAATCTGAAAGAAAGAGTCCAAATCCGGCAAATCATTTTGGAAAACAGATTTTTAGAAAAGAAGTGCCAAACATGGACTGCTTTTCCAGATACAGAGTCGCCACCTAAATATTTTATTTTGGGGGAATTTAGGAAACCCTGACTCGGTGCCAAAGGCCACGTGTCCGTCATCACCAAAGTTGCCTCGGCTCGACAACTTGGGTATGATTGGAGAAGGTCAGCTATGAGCACCCCCTCTCGCCCGATTCGAAGATCGGCCTCTACTAACCGTGATATCTAATTTTGAAAACATTATGAATTCTTATTCCGGTTATTAGCCTAGAATTACTATGTTATGCGCACAGCAAACAAGTATAGACTAGGAAGGAAGCATAGAGGTGTATGTTACCGTGCATCCGGTGCTTGTTTTTGATGCGGCAAGACAGGCCATGTAGTGAAAGATTGCCCACTTGGACCTAATAATGCTAACCACCCTATAACAAGTTCAGCTGGGTCCGCTTCTGCAGCTAGAACAAATACGAAAGCTAATTGGAGAGAAACTTTTAAGTAAAAGGGAGAAAGAAGTGGGGGTTGGAAGACATGCACACATGCACCCACACTTATTACAAATTCGCCCTCGCTCGGAGGGATCGAAAGAATAATACAATTAACAAACCTACAAGCTAATTAATTATTACAGACAAATTAATTAATTAACAAATTAACTAATCTAATGAAAATAGTAAACAGCCTCGGGAAGAGGGCCCGATGCAATGCGCGCTCGGCTCCGCTCGGAAAGCCACTGCCATGCGCAAGTTGCCTCTGCTTTGACTGTTATCCTTCTCTGAAGACTGCACAAATCTTAGGGTTGCTTCCCTGAATGTTGTGGAAGACCACCGGCTGAGGGAATTGGTCACCGGCCATGGAGAATGGTTATCGACCATTTGTTGGGCTCTCGGCCATCCATATTTGGTCGGTCGGCAGTATAGATGGTCGGCCGCTCGGCTCCGCTCGGAAAGTCACTGCCATGCACAAGTTGCCTCTGCTTTGACTGTTATCCTTCTCTGAAGACTACACAAATCTTAGGGTTGCTTCCCTGAATGCTGTGGAAGACCACCGGCTGAGGGAATTAGTCACCGGCCATGGAGAATGGTTATCGACCATTTGTTGGGCTCTCGGCCATCCATATTTGGTCGGTAGGCAGTATAGATGGTCGGCCGGCAAAATCTTCCTGCAGAATCTGTTTTTGACAGCAGCAGAGGGCAAAACATGGCATGGCAATGCATTTCAAGCAATGTATGCACCAATCACACCCCTTATCGTATTCATGACTGAAAGGGATATGATTCTTGATTCTCGGACCACCAATCGCGCATTTCCATGCATGATGGCCCAAGGAACCAAGTATGCATTTTGATATGGAATGCAATGCACATAATCAAGCAAAGGGGGCTCAACCTCTATCATACTCAACTCAAGAGGTGAAGCATGCATGCCAATGCAATGCATCCTAGGTATGGAGGCTAGTATGCAACATGGCAATGCAATGTGTAATGTAGGTTAGGCACACAACCTAAGTAAAGAAGCATGTAAGGCATGAAGCAATGCAACCTACAAGTATGCAAGACACAATATGGATGTTCAAGCATGCAAGCAAGCATGTGACTTCATTCAATCATGCAACCACACACTAGTATGCAACAACACACAAGGTGAGCATGCAACAACATGCAAAGGGGTGGACTTAAACTAATTTAGGCAGCTCCCAAACAAGCCTAAAACAGTGGCCAATGTTATGGAAATGAGGGTTTACACACACACACACATGTGCATGTTGATGTGCCAACACTTAAGCATCAAACAAGCAATCTTTAAGCACACTTAAGGGAGCCTAAACATGGACAATTAGCATGTAATGTAAACTCTGGAAATCATGTTAATAATGGTGCCTAATTTAAACAAGATAAGCATGGCATGCAATTGGTCCAAGTACTTGAGGCAAGCCAAGGAGACTTAAACCATGGCTAAGTCAACCAAGCCTCACAAGGCCAAGAGGGCTTAAAACAGGTTCAAGGAAGACTTAGACAATGCTAAGGGAACACCTAGATGGCATCTAAGTGGCTTAAACATGCAAGCATACAAAGGAGAGATGGAAAATTAGTGTAATGGAAAATAATGTAATGGAAAATTACACTCCGTGTAATGTAATGTAATAGAAAATAATGTAATGTAATGTGTCAATTTAAAAAATAACTAATGTAATGTAATGTGTCAATTTAGAAAATAATGTAATGTAAAAAAAACAGAGACCAATAGCAGTGTGTTAATTATGGAGAAACATAGGGACGTATCCCGGTGTTCCGGAAAGGTATAAGCATTGGAACATACTCCAAATACTCTTAACCAAAGAGGGAGAAACGTAGGGACATATCCCGTTGTTTCGGATTGAGTGAGAAACATTGTTAAGGCGAAAACATGGCATTACAAGGCATGTATGCAAAGCATGCAAGGTATGTCTAAACCAACTTAACACAATGCTATATCATGGCAATATAAGCACAAAAATCAGTTAAGGCATGATCAACATGAACCTAAACTAGGTGCTCCCTCAAGAGGCAAAAATGGCCCTTTTCAAGGACAACAAGGAGAGGGGGTGGCCCTCTCCTTCTTAGGACCTCAAGGCACCATCCTCACTACTAAAATCCCTAAAGATTTCAGTGGTGAGGAGGCCCAAACACAATGGTCCCAGAGCTCACCAAAAATGCACAAAAATGGAGCCTAACAAGGCTCAAGAGGGGTCAAACAATTTCAAAGCTCAAAACACTCTTAAACAACTATTTAGAGTAGGCAAAAACAAAAATTTTATATGTTATACACCAAGTCTAAAAACAGTTTCAAGGTAGTCAAAAAAGCTATGCAAAAATGGGGAATAAAAGGGATATGTTCTTACCCTTGAAGACCCTCTTCACAAATGGTGGACCACCTGCTTCTTTGAGCTCAAAACCACCCAAGAACACCAAGAACAGACCTCTGGCCCCTCAGCAACCAAGAAAAGGTGTAAAACTAGGTGTTTGTGGTGAATAGTAAGACTAAAACACACACAAGGTAAAGAAATAGAGAGATATAGAGATAGAATGGATACAAAACCTAACCCTACTATCAGAGGTCTCTCTGGAGATTTTTGTCTAACCTCAAAGAGGGAGAAGAGGCGTCCTCTTATAGAGGATTCAACCTTATAAAGCTTCCAAGGCAAGCTAACAAGGTTGAAATCCCTCCATGCACGTGTATGGAGGGGAGCAAAGGTGGGTGCCAGCTATCACAGCTGGCACAAAAATATCTGCAAAAGCAGGTGAACAGTGGTCGGCCAGCCAAAAATGCAATTTGGCCAAAATAGATGGCCGATCGACCATCTATAGTGCCGGCCGGCCAAATAGTTGGCCGGTAGAAACAAAACACAGCCGGTGGCCTCAAGCCACGGCCGGTGTAGTGTGGGAATGGCCAATTAGCCATTCCCTGTCCTCCAAAGCAAAAACACAAGTGTTTGGTGCAAAACCAAAAACCAAACACAAAACAGTCGAGTTGAGAGGTCCTAAGGCAAGGCGCGTAGCCGAGACCTCTGGGAACTCAAGACGAACACAAACAAGGATGATCACCGAGTGTTCAAACGGTGACGCCCAAGTCTTGAGGACGGTCAAAAATGGGGTGTCTACAACTGTAAGTTTTACGCTTTAGCATACTTGCATGAGTATGAGTGTTGCCATTTTTAGCATGCTTGCCATGAGGTTATGTGCTTATTTGATTAACTGCATGAATGCCTGTGGATGAAGGCTTTATTACTTGAATTGAGACAATTCATCGAATGTGAGTTTTAAGCCCGCTTTGCGAAGTGGCAAATCATCATGTTTTAAGCCCACTTGAGAGTGGCAAATCCGCGCTTTAGTGTATACCTGTATGCTGTGTACATCACATAGTAAAGTTAGCTAATAACTGGAATAAGAACACATGTGTTTATCAAACAACATATCATGTTTAGCAGAGGCCAATCATTGATCGGGCGAGCGGGTGCGCTGATTTCAGGACCTTCCCCTCTCGTTCCCAAGTTCACGTGGCCTCAGGCACGAGTCAGGGTTTCCTAAATTTCCCAAAAACAAAATATTTAGGTGACGACTTGTAATTTGGCAAAGCAATCCATGTTTGGCGTTTTTTCATTTAAAATTGATTTTCCAAAACCAATTGCCAGATTTGGACTCTTTGGTGTTTATCAGTCTCACATCGCACTCTATGAGATTAGATTCAGAACCGTGACAGGAGTCCGAACTATAGGATGACCAATTCGCGCTCTCTCTGAAAGGGGGGGGGGTGCGAAGAAAGTCGGGTGCTACAGTTTCTGGCGACTCTGCTGGGGATTTAGAGAACTTGACTCGAACTCATGATATGTTGTTTTATTTACACTTATGTGTTTCTTTGCATTGCATTTGCATTGGTGCGCCTATGTCACAGTGTTTGCCATCTGCTATTCCTGAACGGTTTGCCGGAGGCTTGCTTGGAAAAGCTTGCCATAAGGCTGACCGGTTGCGGGCTCTGCCACGATGGGAACACAAACCATGGATCTGGACTACCGCTGTACCGTTTGATCCTCCTTTCACTTTTCGGTGTTAAGAGCGAGAGGTATATTAGGTGGTCTTGTTGAGGCACCCTTTTTGACCATTCGACTTAGTTGCATATCGGAAGCCATAGAGACTGTTCCAAACTAGGAGAGGTTGCTTACCCGAAGGTGGGTTGTTTGAAACTGCATGCGTGAGTAGTGAAACCCTAGCTCCTGACAAAACAGGACAGGAAAACCCTACCCCACCATAGGGGCGTTTTGGCTCTCACTTGCTTGATATGTACTGTTATGGTGTGTCTCTATAGGGAATGTATGGTTACAAGTCTGGGTATCAGTCTGAGGACATCAGTGTTTGAGGGTATCAGTGTTTGACAGTATCAGTTTTAAGGCAGAATATTTGGGGACAGAAATCAGTGTTTGAGTACAAATTGTTCAGCTTATGATATAAACTGTGTGTGGTCTTTATCTAAGCCGAAATGCTGTCCGTTTTTTGATTGTTGTTTTCTTTTTTTGCTTTATTTATCTTTTTGCAAGGTAGTATTTCATCATTGCTTCCGACGAGGCAAATACTCCCCAAGTACTCTGGACCAGAGGTAAAAGGCTTTCCAGATCTGAGGATCTTATTGACGGACAACCAGTGTTTGCTTCATTACCCCTGGTTACAAGACAAGGGCAGTTAGGCACAGATCACCAGTACAACAGTCGCCAGTACAGCGATCGCTATTTGATTCACCTGTGCGCAGTAGGGATCAGTTTTCTGTTTCTACCTTAGAGAGTGAATATACACCTGTTCAGACAGATCAGCACTTTACAGTCAGTATGGAGGAAATGATGCGTCAACTCCAGAAGACCATGGAGGCCATGCAGCAGGATGCTGCTCGCCAGGCGGAGGTTACCGCTTGTCAGACAGAGATTGTAACCCAGCAAGCATAATTAATTACTAGGCTTCAACAACAACAACAACCACAGCAAGTCGGAGCATCTTCTTCGCATCCACCCCACCCCCACCTAGGGTTCCAATACCCAGGGATACAACTACCGTCTAGGAGAATACGGACGTTCCAACAAGGCCAGTCCCACCACTAGTCCTACCACAGATTTCAAAAGTACCGGCCTTCCCAACAGACACGTCGTTCGAATCTGAGTCCGATCCTACTGCTTTGAAAGTAAGCAAGCTTGAAAAGCTATTTAAACGAGCTCAGGGAGTTAACTCAATCCCCGACATAGAGGATGGTCACATGGAGTCGGCGGTGACATTGTCGGATATGTTCAAGATGCCTCATAGAGATTGCTTTGATGGTTCGGGCGATCCTGTGGTTCATCTGAGGTTGTTTTCTGATATTCTGCGCCCGATGGACTTGACTAGACTCTAGAAACTTTCCCTTTTTGGTCGGACCCTATCGGGTATTGCGGCTATCTGGTACACCAAGCTTGGGGATTTAGTGAAAAGGGGCTGGGAGGAGATAGCCAAGGCCTTCATCGGCCAATATGCTTACAACACCCAAATTGAGGTCACGACCCGTGATCTTGAAGCAACCAGGTAAGAGCCGAAAGAGGGCTTTTCTGACTTTGTCACTCTGTGGAGTGCTAAGGCCTCCATGATGACAACTCGACCACCTGAAAAGGATTAGATAATGATGGTTGTGCGCAACCTGTAACCAAAGTTGATGTAGAAAATGATCGTCTTACCCCTTCCCACCTTTGCTTTCTTGCATGAGATTGGGGTACAGATTGAAGATGCTATGGAGCAAGGTCTAATTGACCAAGAGAAGGAGCAGCCCAAGCGGGCATTTACACGCGCTTCGAATGCAGCTATAAGTAGTAGTGCAGCCGCAAGAACTTCTGACGTCGGCATGGTCACCACCATGCCAAAAACAGCTACACCCATCACCGGTGCATCCAGAACCAGCTCGCAGTTAGTAAAAAATCCACCCCGGGGTCAGAGGACTTTCTCCCCACTCTATATGTCTTTATCATCAGCCTTGAAGGTCCTGATTAGGAAGGGGCATTTGAAGCCCCTGGAACCACGCCCATTACCAAATAACCTCCCTCCCACACATAACCCAGCCAAATATTGCGTCTTTCACCAGCAGCACGGTCACGACACCAACCTCTGCTTCAGACTGCGTCATGAGATCCAAGATCTCATTGACAACAAGGTGATTGCGCCTCCCGAGAAGCCAAATGTCACCACAAACCCTCTCCCACCACATAACAACCCCCCTCCTCCACCCAGGCAGATAAACCTCATCCAAACCATGGCCATCCCATATGACCCTAGCATATACATCACTCCCTCCCACTTACCCATGCCGGCAGTGTTCATCCCCAAAAGCATGGATTTGTGCATGATGAGCACCTCCCTAACCCATCCCAAACCAGTGGTGGTGGCTGTCGAAGACAGGACTGGGGTGACCTTGGAGGAGAATGGGAATTATGGTTCAGAACCTGAGGGATCTGAGGGCATAACTGAGGAAGCATATAACCCATGCGGTTATATTGTGCTAGTTGATCAAGCTAGGCCAGGGGTGGAGTTGCCAACTAGGATGAAGGTACATGTTGTTTGAGAAGATGTGCCGAGTCAAGGGTTGGATGATCTAGCCAACCTTGAGGAGGATATCAGCAACCTTCAGTTCTTTGATGAGCAAGACTTGGGGGATGTGCAAGTTGGGTGGTTTGATGCAAACAGAGTAACAGATGCTACAGGGTGGCTCAGTGACGAGCCTGATATCGATGAGGGATCTCTACCTAGGCAGGAACTGTCAGAAACAGGAACATCTACAGTGGCCGAAATGGCCGAGAACAAGGAAGTATTGCCAAAGAGCACCGATGCTGAGAATTTTGCTCAGGACTTGGGCAATTTGAGTACAGCAAACACGGAGCAGGAAGTCGCGTTGAGGCGGTTTGAGCAAGAGAGAATCGAGAATGATAACAGGGCTAGAAAAGCCAAGGCACCTGAGGGGGTAAAATGTGTTGAGAACACGGGAATAGCTACAGCGGGACCGGACAGTTGTTTATCGGTTGCCGATGGGATATGGTGGGAAGACGATGACTTACGTCTTGTCTATACTGACGAGGATTGGGGTCAGAACCAACCAGATGACACCTGGTACATTGAGGAGGTCGAACATATGACCCAGAGTGGGCGGTACTTCAAGCCCCCACATTTGGACCAACCAGAGGCGTCAGGGAAAGACAAGGAGGCAGAAAAGCAGAAAGACAAACTGCTAGAGGAGGAAGCTGTGTTGAAGCAGTTAAAGAAAATTCAAGTAGACATCTCCATCTGGGGACTGCTCATGGCCTCAAGAGTTCATAGACAAGCAGTCTTTTTAGCCATGGACAAGGCTAAGCTTTCGATCGATACAACGCCCAAGTAGTTGGTGGGGTTGGTTTTCCCGGGTGGAGCTACATCGACTTTAACCTTCACAGACAAAGAATTACCACCTGAGGGCTCTGATCATAACAAGCTGTTGTATATCTCCATGGAGTGTAAGGAGAAATGGATACCAATTGTTCTGGTTGATACGGGATCCGCGATCAATGTATGTCCGTCACAAACGGCGTATGCTATTGGGTTAAAGCCCGTAGATTTTGCACCAACAGCCCAAGTGATTCGGGCCTATGATAACACCAGTCGGGAGGTGATGGGGACGGTACCGATGAAAACTAAGGTTGGCCCGGGGCAGCAGGACATCGAGTTTGATGTCTTAGATGTTCCAGCCACCTTCAATCTATTACTAGGGTGGCCGTGGTTGCACCAGGTAAGATCCGTCTCTTCTACTTTACACCAGATACTGAAGTACCCCCACGGGAAGGGGGTAGTAATTGTTTTCAGGAACTCTTCGATACATCCACCGCCAGAGGTTTCTACACCAGTCTTGGAAATTGAACACGGCGCGGAGGATGCCTTTCTGTCGGGATTCACCTTAACTGAGGCTCGGGTAGTACAGGATCTGCTGGCTATTGATGAGGGACTGTATGTCAGTGCGCAATCTGTTTACCTCATGAACAAGCTTCAACACATACCCGGAATGGGATTAGGACGAAGTGGCCGGAATGGCATCGCTGCATTGGCCGAAATGCCACACAATCCTTATACCTTTGGTTTAGGTTACTCGCCTACCAAAGAGGATTGGGCAAGGAAAGGAAGGGAAATGGCTGGAAGAGCCATGGCTAAGCAAGCCGGAAAGCACTACGTGCTGGTACACAGACCTATCCAAGGAACCCTGAACGGACGCTTTGTCCGGGAGGGGGAAAATTTCCCGTTTTGCGGCTTTTCGGAGCCATAGTTGAATTTAGAGAAGTGGTGCTTGCCCGGCTTCGAGATCTTTTTTGACCTTTAGTTGTCAGGGGATGAAGTTGCGAAAGAGCAGACTAACCCACCAGTTGAGACTGAGCAGTGCGAGGAGGATGACTCCGAGGGCACAAAACTCGAGATGGGGGTAGCACTGGCTTGTCTCCTCTCTGATCCTCAGATCACACCGGAGTGCTTGGGGGATGATTTCTCTGTTTCCATGATTGGGGATCAAATGGCTATGGGCCCTTCTTCTAGCATTCTTGATGCATCCATCGCACCCTCCCTCGTCTGGCAATACGAGGAGGGCTTTTTATCAAGTAGTTCTAAGTCGGGTAGTGAACCAGAATCTGATTCTACAGAGTCTGTCGAGTCAGAATCATATTCTCGTTCATCTGAGTTAGAGTCCGGTATTCTTGGGGTTGATAACCCGGATGCCACTGTCTTGTCCAGGTCGTCTTTTTCATTTTCCTTTGAGTCTGTTGTAACCGAAGAATCAGATGAACTGGAAGTTATTAATGAGAATAGTGTTGTTGTGGCTTCTGAGTACTTTTCTGTGCCTTTAGTTTATTGCATTAATCAGGACTTTCAAAACTTTGATGAAAACGACGAAGAAGAAATTCCTCTGATTTTAAAACATTTGATTGATCAAGAGCAGGAGAGGTTTGTAAAACCTTTGGTTGATGAAATCACCTCAATTAATGTTGGTACTGAGAAGGACCCGTGGCTGGTCCAGATCGAGTCCATGTTGTCTTCGGAGGAGCGCGAGCGTTTAGTCACTTTATTAAAAGATTTCAAAGATGTTTTCGTGTGGTCCTACAAAGACATGCCTAGAATCGATTCTGAGATTGTACAGCACCGAATGCCTCTTGACCCAGAGGCTCGACCTATTAAGCAGAAGCTTTGAAGGATCCGCCCGGATTGGACTCTGAAAATCAAAGAAGAGGTCACCAAGCAGATTGATGCAGGGTTGCTGTTAGTATCTGAATATTCGACTTGGTTGGCCAATATAGTTCCGGTGCTGAAGAATGATGGCAAAATTCGAGTATGTGTGGACTTCAGAGATTTGTACAAAGCTAGTCTGAAGGACGACTTTCCTCTGCCACATATCGACGAATTGGTGGACTTCACCACTAGGCATGCGCTGCTCTCATTCATGGATGGGTTTCAGGCTACAATTAGATTTTGATGGCACCCGAAGATAGGGAGAAAACTGCTTTCACTACCCCGTGTGGAACCTACTGTTATAGGGTGATGCCGTTCGGTTTGAAGAATGCTGGGGCTACATATCAACGTGCTGCAACCACGATTTTGCACGATATGATCCACAAAGAGGTTGAGGTGTATGTGGACGACATGATTGTCAAGTCCAAGGAAAGAGAGGGCCACTACACCGCCTTAAAGAAAATTTTCCAACGGATCAGAGAGTATCGGTTGCGGCTGAATCCTTAGAAATGTACTTTTGACGTTACAGTAGGGAAAATGCTGGGGTTCTTGATCACACAAAGGGGCATCGAGGTCGATCCTTCTAAAATGAAGGCCATCTTAGAAATGCCACCACTAAGGACTGAAAAGGAGGTGCGAGGCTTTCTAGGTAAAGTGCAATTTATAAGGCAGTTTATTGCAAAATTAACCTTGACTTGTGAACCACTGTTTGGTCTCCTAAAGAGGGAAAAGAAGTTCCAATGGCATGACCGGTGTCAAGTTTCTTTCGAACAAATCAAGTAGTATCTACAGAACCCACTTGTGTTGTCGCCGCTAGAGCCGGGAAAACCGTTGATTCTGTATCTATCAGTGACCGAAACGACAATGGGCTGCATGCTTGCGCAGAAATCTAAGGATAAAGTGGAAAAGGCTATCTACTACCTAAGCAAGAAAATGCTGGAATATGAGACCTGATGCACTCCATTGGAAAAGGCTTGTCTGGCCTTAGTATGGGCTACCAGGAAGTTGAGGCACTACCTGTTAGCTTCCTCTATAATACTGGTTTCGAGATTAGATCCCATCAAATATCTCTTCAAGAAACCGACACTTACGAGTAGGCGAGCCCGTTGGTTGCTTCTCATCTCCGAATTTGATCTAAAGTACATGACGCGCAAGTCTGTAAAAGGTAGAGCGGTAACAGAGTTCCTAGCCGATCACCCAGTAGAGGGAGATGAAGGAGTAGAATATATGTTCCTGGACGAGGCCATTCTGTAGCTTGAAGAAGAGGTCTGGACTATGTACTTTAACGGAGGGTCTAACCAATACGGGTATGGGATAGGGGTGTTGTTGATAGCACCGGACAATTCCCACATACCCCTAGCTTTCAAACTCCGATTCAAAGCATCGAACAATGAGGCAGAGTATGAGGCATGTATCGTTGGCTTAGAACCCGCCCTAGAACTAGGGGCCAAAAGGTTGGACGTCATTGGGGACTCGAACCTGGTTGTGTCTCAGGTGAAAGGAGACTGGAAGGTGAAGGAAGAAAGGATGAAAATCTATCACCAAACTCTGGACGCTCTAATTCCCAAGTTTGAGAAGTTAACCTTCACCCATTTGTTAAGAGAGAGCAACTGGTTCGCAGATGCTTTATCAACATTATCGTCTATGATAGACATCCCTTTGGGAGTCCAGATGCGTCCAATCATCATTGAACAGAGGTATATACCGGCCTACGAGCTGATTGCTGCCATAGATGAAGTACAAGATCAGAACCCCGGTATCATGACATCTGGAACTTCTTGGAAAATGAGGTTTATCCGCCAGGGGAAAATGCCAAAGATAAGAGGGCAATTCGAAGAATGGCTGCACAGTTCATCATCTGCGAGGGTAAACTGTACAAACGGGGTTATCTTGGGATGCACAAACTGTGTGTTGATGCTGAAGAATCTAAGCGCCTAATAAAGGCCATCCATGGAGGAGAGTGCGGAGTGCATATGAGTGAAGTAATGTTGGCTCGGAAGATTCTCAGACAGGGTTACTACTAGTCAACCATGGGGGAGGATTGTATTGGTTTTGTTCAGCGATGCCACAAATGCCAGATCCATGCAAACCGCATGAACATTCCGCCATTGAAGCTGTACAACATGACTTCGCCATGGCCATTTTCAGTCTGGAGGATTGATGTGATTGGGGCAGTTACTCCAAAGAGGTCAAACAGGCATGAGTACATTCTGGTGGCGATAGACTACTTTAAAAAGTGGATCGAGTCCCAATCCTACACAGTGCTGAAGGCATCGCATGTTGCTAAGTTCATGTCACGACCCAAACCCACCCCTAAAAGTTTGGTCCATGACCGGCCTGTACGTAGGCCTCAAAACAAAATTTTAGAATAATATTTAACCACATACGAGGCCTTAAACGGAAGCAAATTCAATAAAAGACAATATCCATTGAGCTTGTGCATACATGATGGTTTAATTGGATTTAAGCATTTAAATACATTTCCAGAGTTAGATATACATTCACAGAATTTATATAGATCTCACACCCACTTACATAAGACTTAATAGTTTATAAGACTCCCAACACAAATTAAGACCTCAGCATAGAGGTATACCCCAGGCGGCTCGGCAGACAGGTAGACCTCAATACCATTCTAGTGTTAATCTCCGATGGCTCACCTACATAAATATACACAAAAATGGAGTGAGCAAGGCTCAATGAATAAGAGCAATGTGAGGAGGTTAGTTGAATAAGCAAAACCTTGGATAAAATAAATAGACAGATACCAAACTACATACGGGTCTTATCCATAATTATATTTCAATACGGTCTTAAGCTCACATATAATACAGACTGGCTTCAAGCCCATACAGAATACAAAACAGCCTTAGGCCCATATATAATACAGAATGGCTTTAAGCCCACAGATATGATACAGATTGGCTTTAAGCCTACAGATATGATATAGATCGGCTTTAAGCCCACAGATCTTACAGAACGGCCATAGGCCTAGATGTCACAGATTAGCCATAGGCCTAGTTCACATATGTATGGACTCAAGAGGTGTCTCGCATGGATTCTAGAGGTGACTCACACTGCAGCACTTAGTTCCGTACAACACTTTGTTCCATACCAGAAATCATTATGTCTTAAAGACCGAACAATTTATATCATGTCATAGCATAAACGGAATGAATAAACAGAACAGAATAACTCCAGATTCATCAGAATTCCATTACACAATAGTGCACAAACATTTCCTCATGGTTTATTACAGGACATAGTTGTCTTGCGAATAACAGAACATTAATCATAACTATTACCAGAAGGCACATGTATCACTACAGTACTATTGATAGAGAGAGAACCATTCACATTATAATGGCGTCGGTCCACTTCTATTAATAGGGACAGAATGACCTTTGGTCCATATCAATGCCATTATTCAAACATATATATTAATTTAATCAAAGCACAATATCGATGGAATAGGCCATTCACAACAACAATACATAAATCATAATCATAGAAGTAAGTAAAACATAACATTACACTACTATTACTCACAGTGATAGGTTTCTGGTAGCAGTGGGACGATGCCCTTATCTTGACCTGCAAACACAATGCACATAGCAGATTACGAGAATAAAATCAATTTCATTCTTATTCTTTAATCAATAGCCATGGTGGTTCTAAACTCATTAATCTTCCATAGGTTATACTCTATGCCCCAGAAAATAGAAGGAATCGATAGGAAAATGGTTCAAACGAAGAAATGGTGCAAAACTGGTTGACAGAAAGTGCACAGTCCTCACTAATTTGGGCATAACTATTTCTGTATTTGAAATTTAGGAGTGAGACCACCACTATTGGAAACTAGACTTCTGGGGCTTGATTTTAGGCTCAAGAATCACTCAAAACGGAGTCCGGAGGCAAAAGATATGCTTATTTAAAGTTGGCTGAGCAAAGCTGTCTCCCGCACATGCGGGAAACAGGGCCGCACGTGCAGGGAAACGTGCTTTTTTAGCAGATTCAACTTTGGTTCTGGGACTGTGCTGCCGCACGTGTGGGAAGACCCGCCGCACGTGCGGGTCTGGGCAATTTGGAGTCCGAAAATGGCTCTTTTTGCTCCAACACTTGGTTCTTCCATTCTTAAGCTTGGTTTCTAATATAAATCACTTAAAAACATGTAAAATTGCCCCATAACATGATAATTTAACATCAACCAAATGTACTTTCATCTCAAACAAATCAATCTTTGCTTCAAGGTTCAAGATTCATGCTTAATCTTTCATGATCTTCAAGGGTATTGGAACACAACCCACAACCCACAAATTCACTTAATTCTTGCTTGATTTTATTCTTTGGACATTCTAAAGTGCATTTCATATGGTATTCATAAGATTGAGCCCCAATCATAAACAAACCATAGAACCCAAGGTCTCATTCCTTAAATTGAATTCAATTAAATACATACTTAGAACCTTAACTCAAATGGTTTCAAATCTTTCTCTCTCACGCTTCTTCTCTCTTTCTACCTTAGATATTTTTGGCTCAAATATCTTGAGTTCCCAACACACATAACATGCCTCCATATATATAAATATACACACACTTAAGCTTTTCACAATAAGGAGGGCCAAACACGCCCTTACGAATCGCACAAAATCAAATTTCAATTAAACTTCCCAAGTGACTCTAAAAATTGTGCTGATCATAAATATGTCCTCTGTTCTGGTTTCTGAAACCTCTAATGCCTTCAATTGACAGTATTAAATTAACCACCCAAACGTACATTAACGAATCAGACAAGTTGAATTTCCAATTAATTTTCCCAGATAGTTCTAAAATTTCCCATTAACATACCCAAGTACTCAATTTTGATTTCTGAACTTGTAAAGGTCGGTAATTTCAATTTTAAAGTCGTGCCTCAACAGATAATGCTTCCATTCAAACAGATATGATTAACTTAAAAAGGCATTAACCCACAAGGGCATAAGGGTAATTTCAGATACGGGTTTTGGGGTTGTTACAGTTCATCAGGAGCAATATTATCTGTCACTATGGAGTCCTGAATGAGATCATTTCGGATAATGGTTTCCACTTCAAGAAGGAAGTGATCGACTTGTTGGAGAAGTACAATGTGGCTTTTCATAAGTCATCCACATATCGGTCGCGAACCAACGGAGTTGTTGAGGCCACCAACAAGAACATCAAGCATATTCTACAGAAGATAGTGGAAACCTATAGGGACTGGCCAGATAAGCTGCCATTTGCTCTTTGGGGCTACAGAACATCAATTCGAACTTCTACTGGGGTAACTCCGTATTCATTGGTTTATGGGATGGAGGATGTTCTGCCTATCGAAGTTGAGGTTCTGTCACTGCGGGTAATGGCTAAGTGCTAGATAGCTGAGGCAGATTGGTAGTAGAGCAGATTCAAAGAACTCATGCAGTTCGACGAGAGAAGGCTGAAAGCACTGTATCACGTCCAAGGTTATCAACGAAGAATTGCTAGGGCTTTCAACAAGAAGGTTAAGTCCAGGAATTTGAAAGAAGGGGATTTGGTGCTCAAAAACAACCTAGCTCCCATTCACGACCCTAGGGGCAAATTCAAACCTAATTGGACTAGTCTCTACATCATCAAGTCTATTTGGTCGGGTGGAGCTGTCGTTCTTATGGACCTAGATGGCCTAGAGTTCTCCCAACCAATCAACATGGGCAAGTTGAAGAAATACTATCCCTGAGTGGCTCGCTAGGCTAAAAACCCGAAAGGGCGACCTAGGCAAAAGTTAGAGCACAAAAAATTTAAAAATAGAAAAATAGAAAGGGCGGCTTTGGAAAAACTTAGAGCGTAAAAGGAGAGTGTTTATAGACGAGTGAACCTGAACCGAACTACGTAAGGCTTGATTCCTATCTTTGGGATACGTAGGTAACTTCATTCTGAAGTCCAGCCATAAACACTTCCAAATCAACTCTGTCCATGTGATCATGTTGGTCATATTTGTCTATTCTACATCCAAGGGTTCGGTTGTGATCTCCAGTGCAGTGCTATTCAGACAAGGGGGAACTTTCATGTTGTTGGATCCAGGGTTGTACATCTCAAGGATAAATCTCGAGCATGCCCAGTTGTGATCCATATCGAAATGGTTTTTGAAAAATTTTAATAAAAGTCGATTTTTGTTCAAATTAATCTTTTTACAACTTAGACCATTTTTGGACCAAACGAAAAATTTTCAGTACCCACAACCTTCACTTTCATTGATTTCAATACAGAGTTCTCCAACTCTTGATACAAATTCAAGTTGCTTTTTATTACATTCATAAAGAAAACTTGAAAGTACAGATTAAAGCAATAAACTTGGGGCACCATCAGGTGTTCCTGCGCCCCCTCCCACAGCTTGTGAAAGCTTCGGATGCCAAAGTTGGCCCGGTTTGTGCCTCCTCCTCAAGCCAGGCTATGCATTCACCAGAAAGGGCACAACTGAAATTGGGAGCGGGGGCCAGAAGTTCTCTTGTTCTCCATGCTGTGGCATACCGAGCTAGCTGTGAGCCTCGGATTAGAAATGAAGCTGTGTATTCTATCTCCTTTTCCGGGCAAATCTGATCATGCCTGAACTGACGCCGGAATCGGAATGGGAAGTAGAAGACACAGTGTGTCAAGCCAACCAGCTGAATACCAGGTTGCTGGGACACGCTGTAGCTCATCTCCGACAGATCAAACCAGGGGCACCACCAAGCAATATCAACAGCAGACTTGCTGCACATCCAGTGGCACCACCATCCCTTGTTCAAAAAGTCAACTAGCTGAGGGCGAAAAAAATAGCCGCTTGCTGAGTATGCGGGACAAGCGTCCACTACCTTTAAGTTCTCCATCAGCCATACCTGGGAAGGGATGAAGAATAAGAGAGATTAAAGAATAGAGAGGTGTACGTGGAGAGAAAAAGTGAGAAAAGGGTTTTGAGAGAAAAACAGAGCCTGAGGGCCGAGTGATGTGAGAAGCACATGTGAGAAGGGTGGGAAACATTACCTGCAACAGTAGTGGGGTCCCCGCAAACTTGGTTGTATCTCGGCGGTGGAAAGCATCCAAGCCCATCAAAGTTTCGGCTAGTGTTATGCCGATGCAGCTTTTGCCCTCTTTCAAGCCCTGGGCAACTTCAATTAGACGAATGCTAGTCCCTCTAAAGCCAGGGGCAAGCAGAAAATGGGCTAACATACACAAGCAGAGGGCGTGTTGAGGAAAACTTTGCCAAAAGTGGTCGCCGCGGTCGCTGGCGTCGGAAAATCGATGAATCAAGTTGGGGATGTCCAACTCCTTGTTGTGCACCAAAGACCGAGCATCATGTAGGGTCAGCCCGCACATCCTTCCCAAAGCTTGGATATGATCAAAACGAGACTAGGGCAAGATTTCCTCGTCACGCTGGCACTCCATGAAAGCTTGAAATTCTTCAATTGTGGGGCACATCTCCTGTCCGCCAAAGCTAAACACTTTTGTAACTGGATTCTAACATCTAGCCACGGCATGGAGGAATGGAAAACACAACGGAATATGGCTCAGCGAGAATAGTGTGTTTAGCCTGAAACCTCAAAAATTCAACTTTTCCTAGCCATCCGAGCTCGCAATCCAATTGGAGAGTTTTTCGGCAAAGAATGGTTCCATTTGGGGCAAAAATGGAGCTGAAATGAAGCAAACACAAAGCTGGAACCTTTATAGAAGATAAGACAGTAAGTGGAGGACAGGTGTCAACGTTTCGGAGGTTCTGCACATCGATGGTCGGCAGTGGCTCATTGATGGCCGGCAGGGGTTCATCAATGGCCGACATAGGCACACTGATGGCCGATAGAGGAAAGTGATGGTCGGCAGGTCATCCCTCATGGCCGATAGTGTCATGGCCGATAGTGTCATGACCCGAACCCGCCCCCGTGGGTTAAGGACATAACCGGCCAGTAATCAAGAGATTACCTACGGCCTTGAACCAAACCAAACGTATTTTAACAGAGTTAATGGGGGCCAAACGGAAGCAATTTAAAACTTTGTCCATAGAGTTGTGCTTACATGGCACATCATAACAAACCATACATATGCATATTAATAACTTACAACAAAATATGTACTACATAAGGTTCTGTACATACAGGATCATATAAGTCTAAGTCAACCCATCACGACTATATACAACAGATGCCAAGTCTTCGCCAACATGACAGAATATAAATACATAACAAAAGGGCGAAGACGGGTCTCGTGCGTGAGACACAAGGGCTGACTCTCCCAAAACCTTTGTTGTTCCATATAGACTTCACTGGGGCTGGG
Organism: Camellia sinensis; assembly: GCF_004153795.1. Taxonomy (NCBI): domain Eukaryota; kingdom Viridiplantae; phylum Streptophyta; class Magnoliopsida; order Ericales; family Theaceae; genus Camellia; species Camellia sinensis. The sequence continues at coordinate 268,938 of NW_021026958.1, read as the reverse complement.
TTTGGACTTCTCTTGGCTCACCTACAAACACATGAATGAGCGTGAGCGAAAGCCCATTGAATAATATCAATTAAAGAAGCTATACAGACGATATGTAGAACAACATGCTTCAAACGACCTTAGGCCCAATTCATATTTCTATTTAACATATATACGCAATTTAGGTCAAGTGACTGCGGTTCCAAACAAGCTGGCCTTTGGCCCATTCAAACTTTCATTTGCGTCAAAATGGCCTTTGGCCCATTCAGATGAGAAAACGGCATTTGGCACATTCATTCGTTCATGTCGAAACGGCCTCCGGCCCATTCATTCATGTCAAAACGGCCTCTGACCCATCCATTCATGCCAAAATGACCTCTGGCCCATTCATTTATGTCAAAACGGCCTCTGGCCCATCCATTCATGCCAAAACGGCCTCTGGCCCATTCATTTATGTCAAAACGGCCTCTGGCCCATCCATTCATGTCAAAACGGCCTCTGGCCCATTCATTCTATTATTCAGATCAGACTGGCCTCTGGTCCACTCATTTGGTATAGCAAACATTGTCCACCAGTCGAATCAATGAACTTATAAAACTTACATAGAAGTAAGTAATTGGACAACAACATATTTCAGATATCTATGTTAAGATATTACTTACAGTGATCGGTTGGTTGGTTTGCCCTGGAGCTCGACCCTACACATTCCATGAACACAAAAGGGTTACAAACAATTCGATCCGTTCTAAATTCACATTTTCCGCTTTAGGCTTCATTCTTATCTCTTTAACTCAATTACAATGCTCAATGCATGCCTAAGAGTACTCGGAAGTGAAGGAGAACAGAAAATGAAACACAGAATGTCTTTTCAAAATTTTTGAAAATAAGGTCCCAGCTCGAGCACGGACTTCCCTGCTCGAACGGACCCTTAAGGCCTGCAAAAGTACCGGATATGTTAAATTTACGCTCGATCGCGAACTCTGGTGCTCGAGCGGAAGGCCTCTCTACATGGCTCCCCACTCGAGCGTGAGCTTCGCCGCTCAAGCGGACACCATGTCTGCAGAAAATACTGGGAACACGAATTTCACGCTCGAGCGGCGGTTTCCCCGCTCGAGCGGGAATCAAAATTCTGGAAAATCCAGAACATGTTCTTGAGCTTCACTTCGACATTCAAAGGTTCTAGATGCATGTTTTTGGCTCAAACATCACATATACATGTACTAACATGATATCAACACCAAATCACAACATTATGAAGCTCAATTTCACAAATTAATCACATGCATGTCCCAATTTACACCAAATTCATTACCAACATAATAATTTCATGCATTCAACACTTACACCCATGTGAATTGTACATGCATGTGGAAAATTACTCTCATTCTCAACTTATATGATGAAGAGAAGGTCAAAATAAGAGCTTTAATCAAAATCTCCCATGGATTATACATTTTGTGCTCAAACATGCAATTTCAAAACAATTCTTCACATGCTTGTGCATATAGACTACCAAATCAACAAAACCAATTCAAATCATGTTCACTCTTACTCTTGGTCACCCAACTAGCTTGAATACACAAAATCACAAGTTCAAACTTATGAACCCAGGGGTGATTACTCACCTAGGGGCTTAATCTTTACAATTTATGGTAAATTCTGGAGTGTGCCTTCAAGATCACCAAGCTTGAGGCCAAAACACCAATTTCCATCACCCTCTCTCTCTCTCTGGCCGACCCTCTCCTTTTCCTTAGAGTTTATAATCAGCCAAGTCAAGCTAAAGAAGAGAAATTGAGTGTGTAATGCTCATATAAAAGCCCCTCTTGTTATATTATTTTAATATATAATAATAGAACACTAATTCACTAATTAAATCAATTTAATCTGATCCGAATCAAATTCTAATTAAATTTCATCGTAGGCTCTAAAAATTACTCTAATCACAATGGCGTAAACAATTTTGGTTTCGGTGGCCGATAGGGCCTTAATTTTAATCCCCAAAGCAGATAATGAAACAGATATTCCTACGGTGAACATATAGAAATTCAAAACCACATATTTTCACATAATGGCACACAAAATCATGTTAAACACATAACCATACTCATATTAAGGACCAATTAACATCTTGCGGAACAGGGATATCACAGTATTCCCCCCTTTAGGAAGTTTGGTCCCTCAAACTTATTTTACCTTCGTCGGGAAACAAATGTGGATATCACAGGCGCATTTCATCCTCTTTTTCCCACATGGCATCCGTCCCATAGTGTTCTTTCCGTTCTACTTTCACCATTGGGATGGACTTGCTTCTCAATTGTTTCACTTGCCGGTCAACAATTCTTTCCGGCCATTCGGCGTACTCCATATTTTCATCAATAGCTACCCGGTGATAATCAATCACATGAAACGGGTCTCAGAGGTAACCCCTTATCGACCTGAAACACGTTATGGAATTAGTTTCGAATCCGATGCAAAGCCAACTCTATAGGCAACTGTGGGCCATGCCTTTCAGATCTGAAATGTGCGCCCAATGTAACGGGGCGACAACTTGTCCTTCTTCCACAACCTGACTTGGCCCTTCCATCGGAGATACACAGAGTCAACATCTGAGGGTCCGACCAACCTCAACTCAAGAGGTTCTTCTCCGAACATCTGCATAATTCTTTTGTCGGCCCTGAGCTGTTTTGAGCCTTTGCCGAATAATCTTGATTTTCTCGAAGTGGTCTTGCACAATTTCAGGCCCAAGAAAAGCTCTATCCCCAACTTCTGTCAATAAATAAGGTGATCTACACTTCTTTTTTATCTATACTCAAAGTGCCTCTGTGTCTCGTATGGTGCCATACCGATGCTGGAGTGGAAGTTGTTATTGTATGCAAACTCTGTAAGTGGCAAATAGTCTTCCCAACTCCCTTGAAAGTCTAAAGCACACATTCGAAGCATATCTTCCAAAGTCTGTATTGTTCGTTCTGATTGCCCATCGGTCTGTGGGTGGAATGCAGTACTGAATCTTAGTTCTGTCCCCATAGCTTCTTGTAAACTCTTCCACAATCTAGATACAAATTTTGGATCTCTATCCGACACAATGGATACCGGAACTCCATGTAAATGGACAATCTCATCAACATAAATGGTAGCCAGTCTATAAGAATTAAACGCGGTTCTAACTGGTAGAAAATGTGCAGATTTAGTCAGTCTATCAACTACAACCCAAATAGAATCCGTACCTCGAGAAGTCCGAGGTAGGCCAACAACGAAATCCATAGTCACATGCTCCCACTTCCATTTAGGAATAGGGAGAGGTTGAAGTAGACCACTTGGTTTCTGATGTTCAGCTTTGATTTGCTGACATTGAAGACACTTGGACACATATTCTGCAATTTCTTTCTTCATTTTAGGCCACCAATAGGTTTGTTTCAAATCTCGATACATTTTATTATTACCCGGATGCATAGCAAATACGGATCTGTGGGCTTCATCTAAAACCCTCTTCTTTAGTTCCGAAATATCTGGGACACACATTCTGTTCCGAAATCTCAACACTTCATTCTCAATGCCAAACTCTGCTTTCGGACTTGTCTCAAATTCATCAATCACTTTCTTGAGGAATTCATCCTCTTTCTGCTTGTGCTTGATTTCGTCAATGATTGCCGGCTCGGTTGTAATAGCGGCTATCAGTCCGCCCTGTTCACACATTACTGCTTCAATTTCAGATTTTTCAAATCTTGCAAGATCTCTTTCTGTTCAGTAAGCAAACAAGCCATACTCCCCGTTGATTTTCTACTCAAGGCGTCAGCAACTGTATTAGCTTTCCCGGGGTGATACTGAATCTCCAGATCATGATCCTTTATCAATTCCAGCCATCTCCTCTGCCGCATATTCAACTCTTTATGTGTGAAAAAGTCTTCACACTTTGCTCCATACAGATAATGCCGCCAGATTTTCAAAGCAAAAACAACTGCGGCCAATTCTAGGTCATGCGTTGGATAATTCTTCTCGTATGGCCTCAACTGTCGGGAGGCGTAAGGAATAACTTTTCCGTTCTGCATTAACACACAACCCAAACCTTTATAAGACGCATCACTGAAAATTACAAAATTTTCCATACCTGAAGGTAGTGTCAAAATTGGTGCAGTGGTCAATCTTGTTTTCAGTTCATAGAAGGCAGATTCTCTTTCGCCGTTCCATTCAAATGGTTGCCCTTTACGTGTCAATTGCGTTAGAGGCACAACTAATTTCGAAAAGTCCTTCACAAACCTCCTGTAGTACCCAGCTACGCCCATGAAACTACGAATTTCTGTCACATTGGTCGGTGTAGGCCAACTCACAATCGCCTCTACTTTCTGTGGGTCAACTGAAATTCCTTCCTTATTGATTACATGCCCTAAGAAAACAACTTCATCCAACCTAAACTCACATTTCTTTAGTTTACCAAATAATTTCCTTTCACGAAGTATTTGTAGGACAGTTCTCAAATGATATTCATGTTCAAGTCTATCTTTAGAATATATCAAAATGTCATCGATAAAAACCACAACGAATTTATCAAGGTAGGTTTTAAAAATTCGCTTCATTAAATCCATAAATGCTGCCGGAGCATTAGTCACTCCAAATGATATAACAAGAAACTCAAAATGTCCATACCTCATTCTGAATGCGGTTTTCTCAACATCCTCTGCCTTAACTTTCAGCTGATGATACCCGGATCTCAAATCAATCTTAGAAAACACCTGTGATCCCTGCAACTGGCCAAATAAGTCATCAATACGGGGTAGTGGATATTTGTTCTTTATTGTTACCTTGTTCAATTCCCGATAATCGATACACAATCGTAGGGTTTCATCTTTCTTTTTCACAAACAGTACAGGTGCACCCTAAGGTGAAGTGCTAGGTCGGACAAACCCCTTGTCAAGCAGGTCTTGTAACTGTTCTTTCAGTTCTTTCATTTCAACAGTAGCCATTCTGTAGGGAGTTTTAGAAATGGGCCGGGTGCCTGGCACAGTTTCAATAGTAAACTCTATCTCCCTGTCTACCAATTCCCCTGGTAATTCAGTTGCAAACACATTTGGAAATTCTCTAACAATAGGGATATTATTCAATTCAACATTCACAAATTGTTCAGACAATACATAGGACAAATAACCCTAACACCCTTTCCTGATCAGTTTGCATGCTTTCATTGCAGATATCAAATAAGGTGAAGGCACTACCCCATTACCCACAAACACAATCTCTTTATGTTATGGTGCTTAAAACACAACCCGTTTTGTCACACAATCAATGGTGGCACAATATTTGGTCAACCAATCCATGCCTAAAATTACATCGAAATGCCTGAAGTTTAAGGGCATCAAATCTACATATAGGATAGCATCCTCAACATGCATATCACAAAACCGGTATATAGATTCACACAATACAGGTTCCCCAGATGGAGCAGACACACATACCAGATATGGCAGTAATTCTAAAGGTCTATTCAGTCTAGATGCAAATGCACATATCACAAAAGAGTGTGGATCCGGAGTCAATTAACACAAAAGCATCCTGATTGCATATAGAAATAGTACCTGAGACAACTGCGTTGGCATTCCATATATCGCCCGAAACAAGCGCAAAAACTCTCCCTTGTCTCATGGTATCCCCGATGATGGCAGGTCTCATAGTATTTCCCGGTTTCGGGATTGATGCAGTTGAGCTAGCAGCTAGTTTCCCACTGTTCTAATTACAATCTCGGGCCATATGCCCTTGTTTCCCACATTTGACACTGGCTCCTGACACACGGTAACAAACTCTACGGTGCTTTCTGCTATAAATATTGCACATGAGAGCTGTGTCTCGGAAGAATTTGAAGTATTTGAGGAGCTCGTATTTTGCTTTTTCGAAAATTTCTTCTTTGAGAAGAAGCCTTACCTTTTGTTACTTTTCCAGTCAGGTGCTGACTTAGTCTGTCTAGCTATGTTAGCCTCTGATATGATGGCCCTGTCTAGCACCCCAATGTAGGTCTCCAGCTTCAAGACATTCACTCTTTCTAAAATGTCATTTCGAAGCCTACCTTCAAAATGTCTCGCCTTCTTATAGTCAGTGTCAATCACATGTGGTGCAAACCTGACCAATTCGATGAATTTGGCTGCATACTCGGCTACAGTCATGCTGTCTTGCCTAAGTTCCATGAACTCTGCTACTTTCCTATCCCGAACACACTGCAGGAAGTACTTATCATAGAAAATTTCCAGAAATTTCAACCAGTCAACATCCTTATGATTCTCACGCATTAACATCTACCATCTTCTTGCCTCGTCTTCTAGCATAAAAGTGGCTAGAAGCACCTTCTGTGTCTCCGAGCAAGGGAACACTTCAAATAGTTTCTCAATGCCGAGAACCCATGCTTCGGCTTTTAACGGGTCTAATCCACCATGGAACTGTGGTGGTTTCATTTTCTTGAATTCTTTGGTGAGAGCTATTATCCGATCATCATTTTGATTATCTGGCACAGGTGGTGCTGGAGGTGGAGGTGGCAGATGTGGTTGCTGCCACTGTTGCTGCCACTCCTATTGTTGTCTCAAAGTTTCTGCCATTTCCTGTATCAGTCTTTCCATTCTGTTTATTCTGGCAGTAAAGGACTCCTCTATCTCATCACCTCTTGTTCTCACCATTTGATTAAACTTACATTATATTTTATACAAAAATTCCATAAATATGCATATACTAGAGAGCATATGTAGTCAAATAATTTGCAATGCAAGTAAATCCCAACTTATAGCACATAATTGTTCAAATCAAAACACTTAAGCATATTCTTGATGCTTTCAATTTCACACTTATCATATGAATGCATCCTAGATCTTTTCTAGACGCTTATTGCTCTTTCGAACAAGTGTGTGAGTTATTAACTCGTGCTCTGATACCACTCTGTCATGACCCGAACCCGCCCCCGTGGATTGAGGACATAACTGGCCAGTACTCATGAGATTACCTACGGCCTCAAACCAAACCAAACGTATTTTAACAGAGTTAATGGGGGCCAAATGGAAGCAATTTAAAAACTTTGTCCATAGAGCTGTGCTTACATGGCACATCATAACAAACCATACATATGCATATTAATAACTCATAACAAAATATGTACTACATAAGGTTCTGTACATATAGGATCATATAAGTCTAAGTCAACCCATCACGACTATATATAACAGATGCCAAGTCTTTGCCAAGATGACAGAATATAAATACATAACAAAAGGGCGAAGACGGGTCTCGTGTGTGAGACATAAGGGCTGACCCTCCCAAAACCTTTGTTATTCCACATAGACTTCATTGGGGCTGGGTTTGGACTTCTCTTGGCTCACCTACAAACACATGAATGAGTTTCATTGCAGATATCAAATATGGTGGAGGCACTACCCCATTACCCACAAACACAATCTCTTTATGTTATGGTGGTTAAAACACAACCCGTTTTGTCACACAATCAATGGTGGCACAATATTTGGTCAACCAATCCATGCCCAAAATTACATCGAAATGCCTAAAGTTTAAGGGTAACAAATCTACATATAGGATAGCATCCTCAACACGCATATCGCAAAACCGGTATATAGATTCACATAATACAGATTCCCCAGATGGAGCAGACACACATAGCAAATATGGTAGTGATTCTAAAGGTCTATTCAGTCTAGATGCAAATGCACATATCACAAAAGAGTGTGGATCCGGAGTCAATTAACACAAAAGCATCCTGATTGCATATAGAAATAGTACCTGAGATAACTGCGTTGGCATTCCATATATCGCCCGAAACAAGCGCAAAAACTCTCCCTTGTCTCACGGTATCCCCGATGGTGGCAGGTCTCATAGTATTTCCCGGTTTCGGGATTGATGCAGTTGAGCTAGCAGCTAGTTTCCCACTGTTCTAATTACAATCTCGGGCCATATGCCCTTGTTTCCCACATTTGACACTGGTTCCTGACACACGGTAACAAACTCTACGGTGCTTTCTGCCATAAATATTGCACATGAGAGCTGTGTCTCGGAAGAATTTGAAGTATTTGAGGAGCCCGTATTTTGCTTTTTCGAAAATTTCTTCTTTGAGAAGAAGCCTTGCCTTTTGTTACTTTTCCAGTCAGGTGTTGACTTAGTCTGTCTAGCTATGTTAGCCTCTGATATGATGGCCCTGTCTAGCACCCCAATGTAGGTCTCCAGCTTCAAGACATTCACTCTTTCTAAAATGTCACTTCGAAGCCTACCTTCAAAATGTCTCGCCTTCTTATAGTCAGTGTCAATCACATGTGGTGCAAACCCGACCAATTGGGTGAATATGTACTACATAAGGTTCTGTACATATAGGATCATATAAGTCTAAGTCAACCCATCACGACTATATATAACAGATGCCAAGTCTTTGCCAAGATGACAGAATATAAATACATAACAAAAGGGCGAAGACGGGTCTCGTGTGTGAGACATAAGGGCTGACCCTCCCAAAACCTTTGTTATTCCACATAGACTTCATTGGGGCTGGGTTTGGACTTCTCTTGGCTCACCTACAAACACATGAATGAGCGTGAGCGAAAGCCCAGTGAATAATATCAATTAAAGAAGCTATACAGACGATATGTAGAACAACATGCTTCAAACGGCCTTAGGCCCAATTCATATTTCTATTTAACATATATACACAATTTAGGTCAAGTGACTGCGGTTCCAAACAAACTGGCCATTGGCCCATTCAAACTTTCATTTGTGTCAAAACGGCCTTTGGCCCATTCAGATGACAAAATGGCCTTTGGCCCATTCATTCGTTTATGTCAAAACGGCCTCTGGCCCATTCATTCATGTCAAAACGGCCTCCGGCCCATTCATTCATGTCGAAACGGCCTCTGGCCCATTCATTCATGTCAAAACGGCCTCTGGCCCATCCATTCATGCCAAAACGGCCTCTGGCCCATTCATTTATGTCAAAACGGCCTCTGGCCCATCCGTTCATGCCAAAACGGCCTCTGGCCCATTCATTCTATTATTCAGATCAGACTGGCCTCTGGCCTACTCATTTGGTATAACAAACATTGTCCACCAATCAAATCAATGAACTTATAAAACTTACATAGAAGTAAGCAATTGGATAGCAACATATTTAAGATATCTCTGTTAAGATATTAGTCACAGTGATCGGTTGGTTGGTTTTGCCCTGGAGCTCGACCCTACACATTCCATGAACAGAAAAGGATCACAAACAATTCGATCCGTTCTAAATTCTCATTTTCCTCTTTAGGCTTCATTCTTATCTCTTTAACTCAATTACAATGCTCAATGCTTGCCTAAGAGTACTCGGAAGTGAAAGAGAACAGAAAATGAAACAGAATGTCTTTTCAAAATTTCAGAAAACCGGGTCCCTGCTTGAGCGGACCCTTGAGGCCTGCAAAAGTACTGAATATGTCAAATTTACGCTCGATCGCGAACTCTGGCGCTCGAGCGGAAGGCCTCTCTACATGGCTCCCCGCTCGAGCGTGAACTTCCCCGCTCGAGTGGACACCATGTCTGTATAAAATACTGGGAACATGAATTTCACGCTCAAGCGGCGGTTTCCTCGCTCGAGCGGGAATCAAAATTCTGGAAAATCCAGAACATGTTCTTGAGCTTCACTTCGACATTCAATGGTTCTAGATGCATGCTTTTGGCTCAAACATCATATATACATGTACTAACATGGTATAAACACCAAATCACAACATTATGAAGCTCAATTTCACAAATTAATCACATGCATGTCCCAATTTACACCAAATTCATTACCAACATAATAATTTCATGCATTCAACACTTACACCCTTGTGAATTGTACATGCATGTGGCAAATTACTCTCATTCTCAACTTAGATGATGAAGAGAAGGTCAAAATAAGAGCTTTAATCAAAATCTCCCATGGATTATACATTTTGTTCTCAAACATGCAATTTCAAAACAATTCTTCACATGCATGTGCATATAGACTACCAAATCAACAAAACCAACTCAAATCATGTTCACTCTTACTCTTGATCACCCAACTAGCTTGAATACACAAAATCACAAGTTCAAACTTATGAACCAAGGGGTGATTACTCACTTAAGGGCTTAATCCTTACAATTTATGGTAAATTCTTGAGTGTGCATTCAATATCACCAAGCTTGAGGCCAAAACTCCAATTTCCTTCACCCTATCTCTCTCTAGCTGACCCTCTCCTTTTCCTTAGAGTTTATAATCAGCCAAGTCAAGCTGAAAAAGAGAAATTGAGTGTGTAGTGCTCATATAAAAGCCCCTCTTGTTATATTATTTTAATATATAATAATAGAGCACTAATTCACTAATTAAATCAATTTAATCTGATCTGAATCAGTTTCCAATTAAATTTCACCGTAGGCTCTAAAAATTACGCTAATCACAATGGTGTAATCAATTTTGGTTTCGTTGGCCGATAGGGCCTTCAATTTAATTCCCAAAGCAGATAATGAAACAGATATTCTTGCGGTGAGCATATAGAAATTCAAAACCACATATTTTCACATAATGGCACACAAAATCATGTTAAACACATAACCATACTCATATTAAGGGCCAATTAACATATTGCGGAATAGGATATCACAGTCTTCCCCCTTTTAGGAAGTTTGGTCCCTCAAACTTATTTTACCTTCGTCGGGAAACAAATGTGGATATTGCAGGCGCATTTCATCCACTTTTTCCCAAGTGGCATCCGTCCCATAGTGTTCTTTCCATTCTACTTTCGCCATTGCGATGGACTTGCTTCTCAATTGTTTCACTTGCCGGTCAACGATTCGTTCCGGCCATTCGGCGTACTCCATATTTTCATCAATAGCTACCCGGTGATAATCAATCACATGGAACGGGTCTTGGAGGTAACCCCTCAACATCGACACATGAAACACGTTATGGATTTGTTCGAATCCCAGTGGCAAAGCAACTCTATAGGCAACTGGGCCAAACTTTTCCAGAATCTGAAACGACCCAATGTAACGGGGCGACAACTTGCCCTTCTTTCCAAACCTGACTTGGCCCTTCATCGGAGATACACAGGTGAACACATGGTCACCAACCTCATACTCAAGAGGTCTTCTGTAAACATCTGCATAATTCTTTTGTCGGTCCTGAGCTGTTTTGAGCCTTTGCCGAATAATCTTGATTTTCTCAGAAGTGTCTTGCACAATTTCAGGCCTAAGTAAAACTCTATCCCCGACTTCTGTCCAATAAATAGGTGATCGACACCTTGTACCATATAAAGCCTCGTATGGTGTCATACTGATGCCGGAGTGGAAGCTGTTATTGTAAGCAAACTCTATAACTCCCCTGAAAGTCCAAAGCACACATCCAAAGCATATCTTCTAAAGTCTGTATTGTTCGTTCTGATTGCCCATCGGTCTGTGGGTGGAATGCAGTACTGAATCTTGGTTCTGTCCCTATAGCTTCCTGCAAACTCTTTCACAATCTAGATACAAATTTCGGATCTCTATCCGACACAATGGATACCGGAACTCCGTGTAAACGGACAATCTCATCAACATAAATGGTAGCCAGTCTATAAGCATTAAACGCGGTTCTAACTGGTAGAAAATGTGCAGATTTAGTTAGCCTATCAACTACAACCCAAATAGAATCCGTACCTCGAGAAGTCCGAGGTAGGCCAACAACGAAATCCATAGTCACATGCTCCCACTTCCACTCAGGAATAGGGAGAGGTTGAAGTAGACCGCCTGGTTTCTGATGTTCCGCTTTGACTTGCTGAGATTGAAGACACTTGGACACATATTCTGCAATTTCTTTCTTCATTTTAGGCCACCAATAGTTTTATTTCAAATTCCGATACATTTTATTATTACCCGGATGCATAGCAAATACAGATCTGTGGGCTTCATCTAAAACCCTCTTCTTTAGTTCCGGAATATCTGGGACACACATTCTATTCCGAAATCTCAACACTTCATTCTCAATGCCAAACTCTGCTTTCGGACTTGTCTCAAATTCATCAATCACTTTCTTGAGGAATTTATCCTCTTTTTGCTTCTGCTTGATTTCATTAATGATTGCCTGCTCGGCTGTAATAGCGGTTATCAGTCCACCCTGTTCACACATTACCACTTCAATTTCAGATTTTTCAAAATCTTGCAAGATCTCTTTCTGTTCAGTAAGCAAACAAGCCATACTCCCCGTTGATTTTCTACTCAAGGCGTCAGCAACTATATTAGCTTTCTCGGGGTGATACTAAATCTCTAGATCATGATGCTTTATCAATTCCAGCCATCTCCTCTGTTGCATATTCAACTCTTTCTGTGTGAAAAAGTATTTCAAACTTTTGTGATCCATGTAGACTTCTCACTTTGCTCCATACAGATAATGCCGCCAGATTTTCAAAGCAAAAACAATTGTGGCCAATTCTAGGTCATGCGTTGGATAATTCTTCTCATGTGGCCTCAACTGTTGGGAGGCGTAAGCAAAAACGTTTCCGTTCTGCATTAACACACAACCCAAACCTTTATAAGATGCATCACTGAAAATTACAAAATTTTCCGTACCTGAAGGTAGTGTCAAAATTCGTGCAGTGGTCAATCTTATTTTCAGTTCATAGAAGGTAGATTCTCTTTCGTCATTCCATTCAAACGGTTGCCCTTTACGTATCAATTGGGTAAGAGGCACAGCTAATTTCGAAAAGTCCTTCACAAACCACCTGTAGTACCCAGCTAAACCCATGCAACTACGGACTTCTGTCACATTAGTCGGTGTAGGCCAACTCATAATCGTCTCTATTTTCTGCAGGTCCACTAAAATTCCTTCCTTGTTGATTACATGCCCTAAGAAAACAACTTCATCCAACCGAAACTCACATTTCTTTAGTTTAGCAAATAATTTCCTTTCCCGAAGTATTTTTAGGACAGTTCTCAAATGATGTTCATGTTCAAGTCTATCTTTAGAATATATCAAAATGTCGTCGATAAAAACCACAACGAATTTGTCAAGGTAGGTTTTAAAAATTCGGTTCATTAAGTCCATAAATGCTGCTGGAGCATTAGTCACTTCAAATCGCATAACAAGAAACTCAAAATGTCCATACCTCGTTCTGAATGCGGTTTTCTCAACATCCTCTGCCTTAACTTTCAGCTGATGATACCCGGATCTCAAATCAATCTTAGAAAACACCTATGATCCCTACAACTGGTCAAATAAGTCATCAATACGGGGTAGTGGATATTTGTTCTTTATTGTTACCTTGTTCAATTCCTGATAATTGATACACAAGCGTAGGGTTCCATCTTTCTTTTTCACAAACAGTACAGGTGAACCCTAAGGTGAAGTGCTAGGTCAGATAAACCCCTTGTCAAGCAGGTCTTGTAACTGTTCTTTCAGTTCTTTCATTTCAGCAGTAGCCATTCTGTAGGGAGTTTTAGAAATGGGCTGGGTGCCTGGCATAGTTTCAATAGTAAACTCTATCTCCCTGTCTACCAATTCCCCTGGTAATTCATTTGGAAACACATCTAGAAATTCTCTAACAATAGGGATATCATTCAATTCAACATTCATAGATTGCTCAGGCAATACATAGCACAAATAACCTTGACACCCTTTCCTAATCAGTTTGCATGCTTTTATTGCAGAAATCAAATAAGGTGGAGGCACTACCCCATTACCCACAAACACAATCTCTTTATGTTCTGGTGGTTTAAACACAACCCATTTTGTCACACAATCAATGGTGGCACAATATTTGGTCAACCAATCCATGCCCAAAATTACATCGAAATGCCTGAAGTTTAAGGGCATCAAATCTACATATAGGATAGCATCCTCAACACGCATATCACAAAACCGGTATATAGATTCACACAATACAGATTCCCCAGATGGAGCAGACACACATAGCAAATATGGTAGTGATTCTAAAGGTCTATTCAGTCTAGATGCAAATGCACATATCACAAAAGAGTGTGGATCTGGAGTCAATTAACACAAAAGCATCCTGATTGCATATAGAAATAGTACCTGAGACAACTGCATTGGCATTCCGTGTATCACCCGGAACAAGCGCAAAAAATCTCCTTTGTCTCACGATATTCTCGGTGATGGTAGGTCTCATAGTATTTCCCGGTTTCGAGATTGATGCAGTTGAGCTAGAAGCTAGTTTCCCATTGTTCTAATTACAATCTCGGGCCGTATGCCCTTGTTTCCCACATTTGACACTAGCTCCTGACACACGGTAACAAACTCTACGGTGCTTGCTGCTACAAATATTGCACATGAGAGCTGTGTCTCGGAAGAATTTGAAGTATTTGAGGAGCTTGTATTTTGCTTTTTTGAAAATTTCTTCTTTGAGAAGAAGCCTTGCCTTTTGTTACTTTTCCAGTCAGGTGTTGACTTAGTCTGTCTAGTTATGTTAGCCTTTGATATGACGGCCCTGTCTAGCACCCCAATGTAGGTCTCCAACTTCAAGACATTCACTCTTTCTAAAATGTCACTTCGAAGCCCACCTTCAAAATGTCTCGCCTTCTTATAGTCAGTGTCAATCACGTGTGGTGCAAACCTGGCGAATTCGGTGAATTTGGCCTCATACTCGGCTACAGTCTTGCTGTCTTGCCTAAGTTCCATGAACTCTGCTACTTTCCTATCCCAAATACACTGCGGGAAGTACTTGTCATAGAAAATTTCCAGAAATTTCACCCAGTCAACATCCTTATCATTCTCACGCATTAACATCCACCATCTTCTTGCCTCGTCTTCTAGCATAAAAGTGGCTAGAAGAACCTTCTGTGTCTCCGAGCAAGGGAACACGTCAAATAGTTTCTCAATGCCAAGAACCCATGCTTCGGCTTTTAACGGGTCTATTCCACCATGGAACTGTGATGGTTTCATTTTCTTGAATTCTTTGGTGAGAGCTATTATCCGATCATCATTCTGATTATCTGGCACAGGTGGTGCCGGAGGTGGAGGTGGCGGATGTGGTTGCTGCCACTGTTGTTGCCACTCCTGTTGCTATCTCAAAGTTTCTGCCATTTCCAGTATCAGTCTTTCCATTCTGTCTATTCTAGCAGTAGAGGACTCCTCTATCTCATCACCTCTTGTTCTCACCATCTGATTAATCTAGTTATGTTAGCCTCTGATATGACGGCCCTGTCTAGCACCCCAATGTAGGTCTCCAACTTCAAGACATTCACTCTTTCTAAAATGTCACTTCGAAGCCCACCTTCAAAATGTCTTGCCTTCTTATAGTCAGTGTCAATCACGTGTGGTGCAAACCTGGCGAATTCGGTGAATTTGGCCTCATACTCGGCTACAGTCATGCTGTCTTGCCTAAGTTCCATGAACTCTGCTACTTTCCTATCCCGAATACACTGCGGGAAGTACTTGTCATAGAAAATTTCCAGAAATTTCACCCAGTCAACATCCTTATCATTCTCACGCATTAACATCCACCATCTTCTTGCCTCGTCTTCTAGCATAAAAGTGGCTAGAAGCACCTTCTGTGTCTCCGAGCAAGGGAACACGTCAAATAGTTTCTCAATGCCAAGAACCCATGCTTCGGCTTTTAACGGGTCTATTCCACCATGGAACTGTGATGGTTTCATTTTCTTGAATTCTTTGGTGAGAGCTATTATCCGATCATCATTCTGATTATCTGGCACAGGTGGTGCCGGAGGTGGAGATGGCAGATGTGGTTGCTGCCACTGTCGCTGCCACTCCTGTTGCTATCTCAAAGTTTCTGCCATTTCCAGTATCAGTCTTTCCATTCTGTCTATTCTAGCAGTAGAGGACTCCTCTATCTCATCACCTCTTGTTCTCACCATCTGATGAAACTTACATTATACTTTATACAAAAATTCCAAAAATATGCATATACCAGAGAGCATATGTAGTCAAATAATTTACAATGCAAGTAAATCACAACTTATAGCACATAATTGTTCAAATCAAAACACTTAAGCATATTCTTGATGCTTTCAATTTCACACTTATCATATGAATGCATCCTAGATCTTTTCTAGACGCTTATTGCTCTTTCGTACAAGTGTGTGAGTTATTAACTCGTGCTCTGATACCACTCTGTCATGACCCGAACCCGCCCCCGTGGGTTAAGGATATTACTGGCCAGTAATCAAGAGATTACCTACGACCTTGAACCAAACCAAACGTATTTTAACAGAGTTAATGGGGGCCAAACGGAAACAATTTAAAACTTTGTCCATAGTGCTGTGCATACATAGCACATCATAACAAACCATACATATGAATATTAATAACTCATAACAAAATATGTAGTACATAAGGTTCTGTACATACAGGATCATATATGTCTAAGTCAACCCATCACAACTATATACAACAGATGCCAAGTCTTCACCAACATGACAGAATATAAATACATAACAAAAGGGCGAAGACGGGTCTCGTTCGTGAGACACAAGAGCTGACCCTCCCAAAGCCTTTGTTGTTCCACATAGACTTCATTGGGGCTGGGTTTGGACTTCTCTTGGCTCACCTACAAACACATGAATGAGCGTGAGTGAAAGCCAAGTGAATAATATTAATTAAAGAAGCTATACAGACGATATGTAGAACAACATGCTTCAAACGGCCTTAGGCCCAATTCATATTTCTATTTAACATATATACATAATTTAGGTCAAGTGACTGCGGTTCGAAACAAACTGGCCTTTGGCCCATTCAAACTTTCATTTGTGTCAAAACGGCCTTTGGCCCATTCAGATGACAAAATGGCCTTTGGCCCATTCATTCGTTCAAGTCGAAACAGCCTCTGGTCCATTCATTCATGTCAAAGCGGCCTCCAGCCCATTCATCCATGTCAAAATGGCCTCTGGCCTATCCATTCATGCCAAAACGGCCTCTGGCCCAGTCATTTATGTCAAAACAACCTCTGGCCCATCCATTCATGCCAAAACGGCCTCTAGCCCATTCATTTATGTCAAAACGGCCTCTGGCCCATCTATTCATATCAAAACGGCCTCTGGCCAATTCATTATATTATTCAGATCAGACTGGCCTCTGGCCCACTCATTTGGTATAGCAAACATTGTCCCCCAATCGAATCAATGAACTTATAAAACTTACATAGAAGTAAGCAATTGGACAACAGCATATTTCAGATATCTCTGTTAATATATTACTCACAGTGATCGGTTAGTTGGTTTGCCCTGGAGCTCGACCCTGCACATTCCATGAGCACAAAAGGGTCACAAACAATTCGAGCCGTTCTAAATTCACATTTTCCTCTTTAGGCTTCATTCTTATCTCTTTAACTCAATTACAATGCTCAATGCTTGCCTAAGAGTACTCGGAAGTGAAAGAGAACAGAAAATGAAACACAAAATGTCTTTTCAAAATTTCAAAAAATAGGGTCCCCGCTCGAGCGTGGACTTCCCCGCTCGAGCGTGAGTGGACCCATGAGGCCTGCAAAAGTACTGGATATGTCAAATTTACGCTCGATCGTGAACTTTGGCGCTCGAGTGGAAGGCCTCTTTACATGGCTCCCCGCTCGAGCGTGAAGTTCCCCGCTCGAGCAAACACCATGTCTGCAGAAAATACTGGGAACACGAATTTCACGCTCGAGCGGCGGTTTCCCCGCTCGAGTAGGAATCAAAATTCTGGAAAATCCAGAACATGTTCTTGAGCTTTACTTCGACATTCAAAGGTTCTAGATGCATGCTTTTGGCTCAAACATCACATATACATGTACTAACATGGTATAAACACCAAATCACAACATTATGAAGCTCAATTTCACAAATTAATCACATGCATGTCCCAATTTACACCAAATTCATTACCAACATAATAATTTCATGCATTCAACACTTACACCCTTGTGAATTGTACATGCATGTGGAAAATTACTCTCATTCTCAACTTAGATGATGAAGAGAAGGTCAAAATAAGAGCTTTAATCAAAATCTCCCATGGATTATACATTTTGTGCTCAAACATGCAATTTCAAAACAGTTCTTCACACGCATGTGCATAT
Source organism: Camellia sinensis (assembly GCF_004153795.1). NCBI lineage: Eukaryota > Viridiplantae > Streptophyta > Magnoliopsida > Ericales > Theaceae > Camellia > Camellia sinensis. Next base: position 250,939 of record NW_021026958.1, on the reverse strand, counting down.
AGACTACCAAATCAACAAAACCAACTCAAATCATGTTAACTCTTACTCTTGATCACCCAACTAGCTTGAATTCACAAAATCACAAGTTCAAACTTATGAACCAAGGGGTGATTACTAACCTAGGGACTTAATTTTTACAATTTATGGTAAATTCTTGACTGTGCCTTCAAGATCACGAAGCTTGTGGCCATAACTCCAATTTCCTTCACCCTCTCTCTCTCTAGCCGACCCTCTCTTTTCCTTAGAGTTTATAATCAGCCAAGTCAAGCTAAAGAAGAGAAATTGAGTGTGTAGTGCTCATATAAAAGCCCCTCTTCTTATATTATTTTAATATATAATAATAGAGCACTAATTCACTAATTAAATCAATTTAATCTGATCTAAATCAATTTCCAATTAAATTTCACCGTAGGCTCTAAAAATTACGCTAATCACAATGGCGTAATCAATTTTGGTTTCGGTGGCCGATAGGGCCTTCAATTTAATTCCCAAAGTAGATAATCAAACAGATATTCCTACGGTGAACATATATAAATTCAAAACCACATATTTTCACATAATGGCACACAAAATCATGTTAAACACATAACCATACTCATATTAATTTCCAATTAACATATTGCGGAACAGGGATATCACTGTCTTCCCCCCTTTAAGAAGTTTGGACCCTCAAACTTATTTTACCTTCGTCGGGAAACAAATGTGGATATCTCAGGCGCATTTCATCCTCTTTTTCCCACGTGGCATCTGTCCCATAGTGTTCTTTCTATTCTACTTTCATGCATGCATCATTCGTTTGTCTTGCATGCACCGGGCTCGGCGCATCATTAAAACTGTATTGCATTTCAATACCTATTTGAATACGTGTTTCAAAGCATGTTATCGAAGTGTTGCGTTCATATGCCATCTTAGATAGCCGAGCCTATTTAGTTGCATTATTGCATGTGTTGCATTAGGCACTTAACATAGTTAGGATCATGCATGATTTCTAACTAGTTTTCTGTTTTGGGTTGGAGTACACTGTAAGTTTTACGCTTTAGCATACTTGCATGAGTGTGAGTGTTTCCATGTTTAGCATCCTTACCATGAGGCTATGTGCTTATTTGATTAGCTGCATGAATGCCTGTGGATGAAGGCTTTATTTCTTGAATTGGGACAATTCATCGAATATGAGTTTTAAGCCTACTTTGCGAAGTGGCAAATCATCATGTTTTAAGCCCACTTGAGAGTGACAAATCCGCGCTTTAGCCTACTTGTAAGTTGCACTTTCAAACCATTTTCAAAAACCAACATGAGTTGTTTTGTTCCAATTCTCGTGATTGAGTCTATACTTGTATGCTGTACACATCACATAGTAATGTTTGCTAATAACTGGAATAAGAACACATGTGTTTATCAAACAACATATCATGTTTAGTAGAGGCCGATCTTTGATCGGGCGAGCGGGGGTGCTCATTTCAGGACCTTCCCCTCTTGTACCCAAGTTCCCGAGGCAACTTTGGTGATGACAGACACACGGCCGTAGGCACGAGTCAGGGTTTCCTAAATTTCCCAAAAACAAAATACTTAGGTGGCAACTTTGTAATCTGGCAAAGCAGTCCATGTTTGGCGCTTTTTAATTCAAAATTGATTTTTCAAAACCAATTGCCAGATTTAGACTCTTTGGTGTTTATCAGTCTCACATCGCACTTTGTGAGATTAGATTCGGAATCGTGACAGGAGTCTGAACTGTGGGGCGACCAATTCGCGCCCTCTCCAAAAGGGGGGCGCGCAAAGAAAGTCGGGTGCTATAGTTACCTGCTATGAATGCAACAAACCTGGACACTACAAATCAGAATGTCCAGAACTTAAGAAACAATTCAAGAGGGACAAGAAGAAAGTCATGATTGTAGCATGGGGAGAAGATAGTGATGAAAGTGACTCAGAAACCGAAGTTTACAAAAATGAGGTTGCTAACCTATGCTTAATGGCACTTGGAATCTTTTACGTTTAATAAATTACAATCAGCTTTTGATGAATTACATGCTGAATTTATGAAACTTAGGTTGAAAAGTAACTGTCAAAAGAAAGTGAATTCAAATTTATCAAAAGAAAATGAATCCTTAACTTCCAAAATAAATGATTTAGAAAATGAAACCATGAAAATGGAAAAGGAAAATGATATTTTAACTCGAAAAGAGTCTTCAATTTCTGAGAAAACATTAGTTGTATTTCAAGAAAAAAATGAGTCTTTAAAAAATGAGCAAATTGTTTTGAAAGAAAATATCGAAGACTTGAAAAATATTCTTTCCAAATTCACTAAAGGTAGAGAGACTTTAGATAAAATTCTTAAAAATCAAAATCGTACTTTTGGAAGAGCAGGAATTGGATATAAACATTTTCAAAAGTAAAAACTGTCAAAAATGGTTTTGTGCATGCATCTTTTAATCACTTTCATCTCACATGTTATTTTTGCGATACAAAAAGTCATATTTCACCTTCATGTCCTGTTAAAAGAAATCCTTTTGCTAAAATAAAAAAGATGTGGATTCCTAAGGACATTTCAACAGTGTCAAATTCTAATTTTTATGGACCCAAGAAAATATGGGTACCAATAGAAAAATTAAATTTTTGTAGGTATGTTCCAAGACAAAATCTAGTAACGATAGATGGTATCTCGACAGTGCATGTTCGAAGCACATGACCGAAAATAAAGCTATATTCGCCACACTTCAACTAAAGGATGGCAGATATGTGACTTTCGGCGACAATAATAAGGGTAAAATCATAGGTCACTACAAGAAAACAACCCAAATAACATGGAACTTTTTGCGACAGTATAGGTACTGTCGCAAAAAATGGTCTTTCTCAAAGGCATTTTAAAACCGTCTAAAAAAATGGTCTTTTGCGACGGTGATGACCTCGTCGCTAATGAATATATCATAAAAGAAACATAAAACATTAGCGACGCCTGATGCACCGTCCCAAATTCTTTTTTTTTTTTGAGATGAGAAAATTACATAAAACATTAGCGACGCCTGATGCACCGTCCCAAATTCTTTTTTTTTTTTGAGACGGGAAAATTTACTGTCGCGAAAGTCTTGGTAAAACAGCGTCATTTTATTTGTTAAGATTCATCATTTGTGACGGTTTAAATACGCCGTCGCAAAAAGTAATGAAATTTTTCGTATCCCACACATTTTAGCCTATTCACGGTCATGTGTTTCCCCAAAATCCCTAAACCTTTCTGAACCAACACAACATCCCTAAAATCTTTCTAAAACCAAAATCCCCCAAACTAGCAAAATCCCCAAAATTCAACGACGGTCATCAACGATTTCAATGACAGTGACGGATGACGATGGCGGTGATGGTGATTAAGACAGTGACGGACGACGATGGTGATCGACAACGGTGATTGACGGTGGCTAGCAGCGAGGGAGCAGTGAGTGATGACGGTCATCAATGATGACGACGAGCACAGCGAGTGACGACGGCGACGGCGACGGCGAGTGACGACTGTATGCCCTCTCCCTCTCTCTCTCTCTGATTACATCCAAAGCCTTCTCATTTTTTTGAATATATTTTTTTCTCCGTTGTTGTTTGGGGGTGTCATTGGTTTGAAATTGTGCTTAGAGGTGACCATTCTCAAATTTGAAGTGATGAGACCATTCTCAAATTGTGCACAGTGATGGCCTTAAAAAAAATGACATGGTGGATCATATTCATCACTGGATAATTTTTTTTACATGGGTGTGCGTTTGTGTCTATGAACCCAAAAAATAAGATATGAGGGGAAATCTTGTTGGGCTAGTACTGATAATAAGTTTTATGATTATAATCAGGGGATATACATTTGAGATGGATGCATCTATTGATACATGCCAGGGGATATATATATATATATATGAATAACAAGTGGTACTCCAATTTCTTTCTTTATTTTATTTTATTTTATTTTTGTAAAAATGGTAAGGATAATAAAAACAAGTGGGAAGGATAATTTCAAATTCTAAAACTATATACTGCTTTGAGAATGTTTCCTTTTTTTTTTCCACTTGCTCTTTAACTTGTTTTCCATGGTTGAAGTTCAACATATGTGACTTTTAAGACCATGTAGCTGAGGACTGATATTTTGCCACATCATGAACAAGAAGTGCTATTTGAGTTTATCTCTGCAATGGCTTAAGAGAGAACTTGAGATACAAAGTGGTGTAATGTTTCCCAGAGCTGTCCTCAAGTTTCTCATAGTCATGTTCTTGAGCAACATTATAAACAGAAACAACCTATGTTGTAACCAACCTTCAAATGCATGTGAAAAACCAGAATATTAAATTTATATGTTTTAACCAACCTTCAAATGCATGTGAAAAACCAGAATATTAAATTTATATGTTTTGCTTGGCTATAAGAATGTTATATCAGTGTAAAGAAGAAAAAAACCTAGCATAGATTAGACATTGTTTAGCTTGAATCAGTTATTTTAGCCATTAACACTTCGTTAGTTTGAGCGGAAAACATTTTCTAATGAAAAACATTTTCTATGAATTTTTTTTTTTAGAATAAAAATATTGGTGATATTTGAATGCAAGAGTTTTTGTTAGGTCTTGTTGGGTTCATTTTAATCATAATTGGGGGAAATAAATTGTTTTTTTTTTTTTTTTTTTTTTTGGCCTCTTGCAATAGATGGTAGAATTTCTGTCTTGCTCAAAAGTGATTGTTTGTGTTGATATGCAATATGGTTCCCCTTCAACTTTCTAGGTTGTATCATCACAAGTTTTTTCTTTGTCCAATGCATCTATTTTCAGGCATTGTCAAACTCATCAGGCATTATTAGTTCTCCATTATCAAATGCATCTTAATTATCTTTGTGAAACATTGTTCAGTTAATGAGAACTTCCAAAATGATTATTCATTGAGAGTTCTACTACACTGACATGAATGGGGAGGTGGCTTTTGAAATAGGATCACTTTTGCAAGTGTGTTCTTGTATAGTGGTAGCACTAATTCTAAACATTCATCTAAACAATTCCTAGGTTTTACTGATTCAAATGGCATTTTAGTGGTTTAATTTGATTTGGTTGGAAGATTTTCATGGTTAGTTTTGATTCCAATCGTAAGTAATGGTTTGGTCTTGGTTTACTCTTAAATTGAACCACCAAACCTTGCTCAACGCTATAATTTATACTTGCTTATGAAATAGAAGGGCTTGTAAATAGGTTGGAAAGTAGCAAACAATTACTAGCTCACATATTAACAATTGTTGTGCAAGAGAATAAGTTTCAATTCAATTTCCAAATGACAATTTTGTGGATGTGTGCAGAAGAGATATTTGAGGAAGAACAGAGGATGGATAAGAGTTGGGTTGACTTGCCAAATAGGATGTCGAGGGAATACATTAATGGGATTGATCAATTCCTTGTGTTTGCCTATGCCAATAGGGCTGAAGGTTCGATGATTAGTTGTCTGTGTAGGAAATGTGAGAATCAATACCATCTTGTACGAGAGGATGTACGAGAGCATCTGATTTTGAATGGTTTGTTTAAAAAGTACAAACATTGGATTAATCATGGGGAATCTTACGTATCTCTGCATGGTAATCGAGAGAATGAAACATTGGCTAATTTAGACATTTGGGATGATATGGTTGGAATGATACACGGGGCTATGGGAAATCCACATACCAATGCAAGTGTTGAGGGTAATGAACCACAGGCGCCTGATCTCCATGCATCTGAACCCCAGCTCGGTCCAAATGCAAAGACTGCAAAGTATTTCAAACTTCTTCAAGATGCACAAAGTGAATTGTATCCGGGTTGTCAGAAGTTCACATCTTTGTCATTCATTGTTCGACTTCTACATCTGAATGTGCTTAATAAGTGGCTAGACAAGTTTGTTAACATGTTGCTTGAGTTATTGAATAAGGTGTTCCCGTTGGGTGTGAAACTCCTGGACTCATATTATAAAGCTCAAAAGGTCACAACAGATTTGGGCTTCATATATGAGACATGGGATGCATGTCCCAACAGTTGCATGTTGTTTCGAAATGAGGACACCAATCTTGATAAAAGTGTCATATGCAACAGTTCTAGATGGAAATCAAGTGGTGATGGTGGTTCAAATGGTCCGAACAAAGGTGGCAAACAAATAGCTGCAAAACAGATGAGCTATTTTCCTTTAAAGCCAAGGTTACAAAGGTTGTTTATGTCATTCAAGATGGCCAAGTTAATGAGATGGCATGCAGAGGAACGAACTGATGACTGTGTCTTTAGGAATCCTGCTGACTCCCTTGCATAGAAAGATTTTGACCATCGGAATATTGACTTCAGCAATGATTACCGAAGTGTAAGGCTTGGCTTAGCATCTGATGGTTTTAACCCATTCAGGAGGATGAACATAGTTCATAGCACTTGGCTTGTTGTGCTCATTCCATACAATTTGCCGTCATGGATGTGCAAGAAGCAACCATTTCTAATTTTATCTGTGCTTATTGACGGCCCAAAAGGACCTGGTGACAAGATTGATGTGTATATGCAACCATTGATTGAGGAGTTGAAAGAACTATGGAATGACGGTGTCTCCACATTTGATGTATCAACAAATCAAATGTTTCAAATGCATGCAGCTTTACTATGGACAATTAGTGATTTTCCTGCATATGCAAACTTTTCAAGATGGAGCACTAAAGGCGAATATGCATGTCCTTATTGCAATAAGGAAACTACATCACGTTGGTTGAAGCATAGTAGGAAACAATCATACTTGGGTCGTCGCAGATTTTTACCTAGTGGCCATAAATTCTGCAAGGATAAAGTATCATCTGATGATAGTCGGGAATTCAGACTCAAACCAAAATTATTGTTTGGAATTGAGATGCTACTACAATTAGAATCTGAGGGTATTTTAACCCAACACAAGAGGGATGACCTTAAGGAGAGGCATATGAGACAAGTAGAGAAGGAGAAAGCTGGACATCGCACCCATAGCTACAAGAAAAAGAGTATCTTTTATGAACTGCCATATTAGGAGCACAATCTAATAAGACACAACCTTGATGTGATACATATGGAGAAGAATGTTTGTGACAATGTGTTGTGGACAATATTAGGGGTTGCAGGAAAATCGAAGGATGGTGTTAATGCTCAGCGTGATTTATAAGAAATGAATATTAGAAAACCCCTACATTTGCAGTTAAGAGGGTCGAATAAAGCTTATTTACCACCAGCATAATTCACGATGACCAAGGATGAGAAAGATTTGTTCTTGAAAGTGTTGAAGGAAGTTAGAGTTCCTGACGGGTATTCATCCAATATATCGCGTCGTGTGCGCTCACATGATAGAAGTATTGGGGGTCGTAAGAGCCACAATAGTCATATTCTAATGCAACAACTTATTCCATTGGCTATTCGAAGATCGTTACCGAAGAATGTAATTGAACCTTTGATTGAATTAAGCAATTTCTTTAGACAATTGTGTTCCAAAGTGAATCGTGTGACGGATTTGCAATATATTCAAAATCGCACTGCCGTAACACTTTGTCATCTAGAGAAAATATTCCCTCTGACTTTTTTTGATATAATGGTGCACTTGCCTATACATCTAGCTAACGAAGCATTATTGGGTGGAGTGATTCAGTTTCGATGGATGTATCCAATTGAGAGGTATATTCTTACTTTGAAGCAATATGTGCGTAATAGAGCTCATCTAGAAGGTTAAATTGCTAAAGGATATCTTATGGAAGAATGCATGAATTTTTGTGCACAATATCTCAATGATGTAGAAACCAAATCTAGTAGACCCGTGAGGAACTACAGTGGTGATGATAATCTAGGTCGTGCTGTTGGTGAAAACACAAGCTTTTATCTTAATAATACTTCTTGGGTACAAGCTCATCGGTATGTCTTATTCAATACAAGCGTGGTTCAACCATTCATAAAGTAAGTTATGTCACTCACTCAATATTTTATTATGTTTCATTGAATTTTGAACCACAATTTTTTTATTGATAATTTTTTAATCTACACAGCAAACACCTTGAAGTACTTAAGGTCAAAATATCACATGCTGACAATCATCAGCTTCGGCACGAACATTTTGAAACTTTTCACATTTGGTTCAAGGAACATGTATGCATTTAAATCTATAGATTCTATTTACCCAAGTAGAACTACATTTTAAATTTTACAATTTTTTTTTTTTTTATATAGGTTCAAACTTTGCGAAGGGCTAGTGATGTCACATTTTCTGAAGAGATTATTATATTGGCAAATGGTCCTTATAACCTGGCAAGGAGGTTCAACGAGTATATAATGAATGGGTTTCGGTATCGAGTAAAGGCTATGGATGACCATCGAGCCACACAAAATTGTGGTGTAGCTTTGAAGGCAGATACCATAAGTTATGCTAGTCGAAAAGACAAGAATCCTCATGTGGGGTCTGTGTACTATTATGGACAATTGACAGATATTGTTGAGATTCGATGTTCCAATGAGAAGAAGCATGTGTTGTTTAAGTGTGATTGGATTGACAACATTCACGGGAAGATACAAGATGTCTTCAATTGCACGTTGGTAAACTTCAATCATTTGTTGTACCGAGATGATCGAATTACTAATGAACCTTTCATCTTGGCATCCCAAGCAGAGCAAGTTTGGTATGTTGCAGACCCGTTAGAACCAAACTGGAAAGTAGTGGTGAAGATGTCTTAAAGGGGTTTATTTGATATGAATTCGACTGATCCAGAAATCCAGCCATATATGAGCCAACAATTAGAAGAAAACATAATGCTTCGTGATGAAGAAGTTGGTTGGGTGGGGGAAGTCGCAGAAGGAGAAACACTTGATGCGGAAATAGACTGATATTTAATAAACATTAGTAATTGAATTAAGGCCAAGGTTGTAGTTAATCATTAGTTTCTTAATTTACTCTGTCTTTGTAATTGTATTAGTTTAATTAATGTCATATTATAGTTGATTCAAAACCATTCTCTACATTTCTAATGTCAATTAATGTCACGTCCCTTGCAGATTATTATGGCAAGGAAGAGGAAGCCTGATCATCCCTTATGCATGATATCCGATGTGGTACATAAGAGGACATCGGTGGCACCATCATCAGAGGAGGAATCACATCGACCACCATTAGAGGGGCCATTAGTGCCACCACTATCTGACCAGCCACCGTAGCGACCACCATTAGTGGCACTACCATTAGAGGAGGCATCACAACGAATACCATCAGAGGGGCCATTAGTGCCACCACATCGACCACCATCAGTGGCACCACAACAGCTATCATCTACTCAGCCTCCACGCCTACCATTGGTGCATCCACCATCAGTGGCACCACAACAGCTATCATCCCGACTAGAGTCATCATCTTATGAGCCATCCACAGGTATATAAATTTTCTTTGATTTGTATGAAAATTATTTAAATATACATTTATTTATTCTCATTATATATAACTTGTTTATTCTCATTGTATTTTCCAGACCCTTCGACTTCTTCACAACCCACCTCAGGTATAAGAATTTGATTTGTATTAACATTATTTAAATTTGCATTTGTTTATTATCATTGCATATTGTTTATTCTTATTGTATCTCGCAGGTCATGTTAATTCTTCGTCAACCTCGACTAGGCGCGATAGAGGATGTGCCAAGGGCATTAGGGAGTGGGGTACTGGTACAAAGTTGGACATACAATTTGATGAAAATTACTACCAAATAGGGGATAATGTGTCTAAGTTAACTACTCAACTTGGCATTATTATGCGGAATGGTAACATTGTTTTTCTTACTTTTCTTGACTGGAACACTGTGCCTGATGATATTCTCGATGCTATCTGGAAGGATGTAAAGGTAAAAGTATATTTTTGTCCAAAAATTCAAATTCCAAAATTGTGTTATTATTATTTAAACTTTGAAATTGTGTTTTCTAGGACAATTTGAATATATGTCCAGAGGAGTATAAGACAATCTCCATGAAAACCTACAACAACATATGGAAGGATCACAAGAATAAGATTAAGACTAAGTATTTCAAGCCTAGAAGTTCTGATCCTAATCTGAAGGATGATGTTCCTTTGCACATTGTGCCAAGCCAGTGGGAAGAACTTGTGGAGTATTGGTGTACTTCTGATGCTGAGATATACATATAAGTTATATGTATGATGTATAAACATACAAATCATATTTATATACTTACATTTGTTGAACCTGTTATAGAAAATTGCAACTAGGAACGCTAAAAATTAGCGAGCTCACGACATAGCTCATACCACAAGACGTACTACTTTCGCTCAGATACGACATGAGGTTTATATTTTATTGTTTTATTTTTGTATATAAATAAACATTATATATTTGCAAATTATTTGGATTCTAATTTTCATATTTCTAAAAAAATCTAGATGACCAATAAGGGAGAGTCTACGGATAAGATGAATGTTTGGCTTATGACACGTAGAGAAGATGATCCTGAGGTTATCCAGACCTTGATAGTTTCCAAACACCTAGCATTGTATTTAAAGTTTATTTTTTTATTTTTTGTGTGTCAATCATCTTAATTTGATATATACTTGTATGTCTTATTCAATACAAGTTGAGTTTAATCGTCAACTCTCCATGCTACCTGAGGATTGTCAGACTTTGGAGGCTAGGAATGCCATTTTCCATGAGTTGATAGGTCATGGCGGACATGGATATTGTCGTACATACGGGAGAACTGTGACTCGGAGAGCGGTGTATAAAGATGGTGCTGGGCCATCATAGTCAACACCCCAGCCATCGACTATCGTTCAAATCACCCAGTAGGTTCGTGCGGAGCTAAGGGATAAGTTGAGGGAGAAGCTGAAGGAGGAGATGCGAGCAGAGTTCTCTACACATTTACAGTAGATAAGAGCTGAGATGATGGCCTTTGTGTCACAGGGGCAAGTGTGGATCCCAACAAACAGGTTCGATATAAATTAAATTGTTTGATAGTTAAATTTTCACACAACATATATGTACATATATATAATAAAATTTGAATATGATTAACACATTATGTATTGACTATCACAGGTTCCTGATGCATCGAGTGGCCACCGGGCATTTAAGGAATCTGCAGGAGATCAGAATCCATATACACCACCGCTAGAAGATCAGGTATAAAATGTATATTTGCATTCTAAGCTAAGAATAACCATAAATTAATTGTACACAGCCCAAAAGGATAGAGGCTAGGCACGAGAAACTTGAATTCGAGGTTCACCACGAAACTTGGCACACATGACCACCTAGGCGCGAGAGACTTGTGGGTGAAGACGGGACTCCAATCGGGTTCCCGGTTTGGGAGTTAGAGCTGGAACAAGTTCATTAAGAAATTTGAGTTCGAGGTGTTGATGACCCAAAATCTCCAAACAGCGTCGGATTAGCACGAAACATGGCACACACGACCACCTAGGCACGAGAGACTTATGGGAGATAACAGGACTCGAATCAGGTTCCTGATTTGGGAGTTAGAGCCGGATTTCACTCTAACCAAACTAGTTTCTTAAGAAACTTGAATTCGAGGTGTTGACGCCCCAAAATCACCCACGGGGTCGGATTAGCATGAAACTTGACACACACGACCGCCTACGCATGAGAGACTTGTGGGAGAAGACGAGACTTCAATCGGGTTCCTGGTTTGGGAGTTAGAGCCAGATTTCTGTCTAGGCAAACTAGTTCATTAAGAAATTTCAGTTCGAGGTGTTGACGCCCCAAAATCTCCAAACAGCGTCGGATTAGCACGAAACATGGCACACATGACTTCCTAGGCACGAGAAACTTGTGGGAGAAGACGGGACTCGAATCAGGTTCCCGATTTGGGAGTTAGAGCCGGGTTTCACTCTAGGTAAACTAGTTCTTTAAGAAACTTGAATTCGAGGTGCTGACGTCCCAAAATCACCAAACGGGGTCGGATTAGCACGAAAGCTGGCACACACGTCCGCCTAGGCATGAGAGACTTGTGATAGAAGACGGGACTCCAATGGGGTTCTCGATTTGGAAGTTAGAGCCGGATTTCTGTCTTGGCAAACTAGTTCCTTAAGAAATTTGAATTTGAGGTGTTGACACACCGAAATCACCAAACGGCTTCGGATTAGCACGAAACTTGGCACACACGACTGCCTAGGCATGAGAGATTTGTGGGAGAAAACGGGACTCGAATTGGGTTCCCAATTCGGGAGTTAGAGCTGGATTTCACTCTAGGCAAACTAGCTCCTTAAGAAACTTGAATTCGAGGTGTTGACGCCCCAAAATCACCAAACGGGGTTGGATTAGCATGAAACTTGGCACACACGACCGAGCACGAGAGACTTGAGAGAGAAGACGGGACTCCAATCGGGTTCTCGGTTTGGGAGTTAAAGTCGGATTTTGGTCTAGGCAAACTAGTTTCTAAAGAAATTTGAATTCGAGGTGTTGACCCCCCAAAATCACCAAACGACGTCGAATTAGCACAAAACTTGGCACACACGACCGCCTAGGCACGAGAGACTTGTGGACCAAGACGGGACTCGAATTGGGTTCTTGATTTGGGAGTTAGACTCGGATTTCACTCTAGGCAAACTAGTTCCTTAAGAAACTTGAATTCGAGGTGTTGATGTCCCAAAATCACCAAATGGGGTCGGATTAGCACGAAACCTGGCACACACGTCTGCCTAGGCACGAGAGACTTGTGAGAGAAGACGAAACTTCAATGGGGTTCTCGGTTTGGGAGTTAGAGCCGGATTTTTGTCTAGGCAAACCAGTTCCTTACGAAAATTGAATCTGAGGTGTTAACGCCCCAAAATCACCAAATGGCGTCGGCTTAGCATGAAACTTGACACACACGACTGCCTAGGCACGGGAGACTTGTGGGAGAAGATGGGACTCCAATCGGGTTCTCGGTTTGGGAGTTAGAGCTAGATTTTACTCTAGGCAAACTAGTTCCTTAAGAAACTTGAATTCGAGGTGTTGATGCCCCAAAATCACCAAACAGGGTAGGATTAGCACGAAACTTGGCACATACGACCACCTAGGCACATGAGACTTGTGAGAGAAGATGGGACTCCAATCTGGTTCCCGGTTTGGGAGTTAGAACCGGATTTCTGTCTAGGCAAACTAGTTCATTAAGAAATTTGAATTCGAGGTGTTGATGCCCCAAGATCTCCAAACGGCGTCGAATTAGCACGAAACGTGACACACACAACCGCCTAGGAACGAGAGACTTGTGCAAGAAGACGGGGCTCGAATCGGGTTCCCGGTTTGGGAGTTAGAGCTGGATTTCGGTCTAGGCAAACTAGTTCCTTAAGAAATTTGAATTCGAGGTGTTGACGCCCCAAAATCACCAAACAACACCGGTTTAGCACGAAACTTGGCATAGATGACTGCCTAGGCACGAGAGACTTGTGGGAGAAGATGGGACTCCAATCGGGTTCTCGGTTTGGGAGTTAGAACCGGATTTCACTCTTGGCAAACTAGTTCTTTAAGAAACTTGAATTCGAGGTGTTGACACCTCAAAATCACCAAACGGGATTGGATTAGCATGAAAATTGGCACACACGACTACCTAGGCATGAGAGACTTGTGGGAGAAGACGGGATTCCAATCGGGTTCTTGGTTTGGGAGTTAAAGCCGGATATCTGTCTAGGTAAACAAGTTCATTAAGAAATTTGAGTTCGAGGTGTTGACATCCCAAAATCTCCAAACGGCGTCGGATTAGCACGAAACATGGCACACACGGCCGCCTAGGCACGGGGGACTTGTGGGAGATGACGGGACTCGAATCGGGTTCCCGATTTGGGAGTTAGAGTCGGATTTCACTCTAGGCAAACTAGTTCCATAAGAAACTTAAATTCGAAGTGTTGACGCCCCAAAATCACCCACGGGGTCGAATTAGGACAAAACTTGGCACACACGACCGCCTACGCATGAGAGAGTTGTGGGAGAAGATGAAACTTCAATCGGGTTCCCAGTTTGGGAGTTGGAGCTTATTTCTGTCCAGGCAGACTAGTTCATTAAGAAATTTGAGTTATAGGTGTTGACGCCCCCAAAATCTCCAAAAAGCATCGGATTACCACGAAACATGGCACACACGACTTCCTAGACACGAGAGACTTGTGGGAGAAGACAGGACTTGAATCAAGTTCCCGATTTAGGAGTTAGAGCCGGATTTCACTCTAGGCAAACTAGTTCCTTAAGAAACTTGAATTCGAGGTGTTGATGTCCCAAAATCACCAAACGGGGTCGGATTAGCACGAAACCTGGCACACACGTCCGCCTAGGCACGAGAGACTTGTGAGAGAAGACGAAACTTCAATGGGGTTCTCGGTTTGGGAGTTAGAGCCGGATTTTTGTCTAGGCAAACCAGTTCCTTCCGAAAATTGAATCTGAGGTGTTAACGCCCCAAAATCACCAAATGGCGTCGGATTAGCATGAAACTTGGCACACACGATTGCCTAGGCACGAGAGACTTGTGGGAGAAAATGAGACTCGAATTGGGTTCCCGGTTTGGGAGTTAGAGCTGGATTTCACTCTAGGCAAACTAGTTCCTTAAGAAACTTGAATTTGAGGTGTTGACGCCCCAAAATCACCGAATGGCGTTGGATTAGCACAAAACTTGGCACACACGGCTGCCTAGGCACGAGAGACTTGTGGAACAAGACGAGACTCGAATTGGGTTCTCGATTTGGGAGTTAGACTCGAATTGGGTTCTCGATTTGGGAGTTAGACTCGAATTTCACTCTAGGCAAACTAGTTCCTTAAGAAACTTGAATTCGAGGTGTTGACACCCTAAACTCACAAAACGGGGTCAAATTAGCACGAAACTTGGCACACACGACTGCCTAGGCACGAGAGACTTGTGGGAGAAGACGGGACTTCAATCGGGTTCCCTGTTTGGGAGTTAGAGCTGGATTTCGGTCTAGGCGAAACAGTTCCTTAAGAAATTTGAATCCGAGGTGTTGATGCCCCAAAATCACCAAATGGCGTCGGCTTAGCATGAAACTTCGCACACACGACTTCCTAGGCACGGGAGACATGTGGGAGAAGACGGGACTCGAATCGGGTTCCCGGTTTGGGAGTTAGAGCTAGATTTTACTCTAGGGAAACTAGTTCCTTAAGAAACTTGAATTCGAGGTGTTGACGTCCCAAAATCACCAAACGGGGTTCGATTAGCATGAAACTTAGCACACATGACCACCTAGGCACGTGAGACTTGTGGGAGAAGACGGGACCCCAATCTGGTTCCCGGTTTGGAGTTAGAACCGGATTTCTATCTAGGCAAACTAGTTCATTAAGAAATTTGAGTTCGAGGTGTTGATGCCCCAAAATCTCCAATTGGCGTCGGATTAGCACGAAACTTAACACACACGACTGCCTAGGAACGAGAGACTTGTGGGAGAAGACGGGGCTCGAATCGAGTTCCCGGTTTGGGAGTTGGAGCTGGATTTCAGTCTAGGCAAACTAGTTTCTTAAGAAATTTGAATTCGAGGTGTTGACGCCCCAAAATCACCAAACGGCATCAGTTTAGCACGAAACTTGGCACAGACGACCGCCTAGGCACGAGAGACTTGTGGGAGAATATGGGACTCCAATCGGGTTCTCGGTTTGGGAGTTAGAGCCAAATTTCACTCTTGGCAAACTAGTTCCTTAAGAAACTTGAATTCGAGGTGTTGATGCCCCAAAATCACCAAACGGGATTGGATTAGCATGAAACTTGGCACACACGACTGCCTACGCAAGAGAGACTTGTGGGAGAAGACGAGATTCCAATTCGGTTCTTGGTTTGGGAGTTAGAGCCGGATTTTGGTCAAGGCAAACTGATTCATTAAGAAATTTGAATTCGAGGTGTTGACGCCCCAAAATCTCCAAACGGCTTCGGATTAGCACGAAACTTGACACACACGACCGCCTAGGCATGAAAGACTTGTGGGAGAAGACGGGGCTCGAATCGTGTTCCCGAGGAGTTAGAGCCGGATTTCGGTCTTGGCAAACTAGTTCCTTAAGAAATTTGAATTCGAGGTGTTGACACCCCAAAATACCAAACGACGTCGGTTTAGAACAAAACTTGGCACACACGACCGCCTAGGCACGAGACACTTGTGGGAGAAGACGGGACTCAAATCGGGTTCTCGGTTTGAGAGTTAGAGCCGGATTTCACTCTAGGCAAACTAGTTCCTTAAGAAACTTGAATTTGAGGTGTTGACGCCCCAAAATCACCAAACAGGGTCGGATTAGCTCGGAACTTGGCACACATGACCGCCTAGGCACGAGAGATTTGTGGGAGAGGACAGGGCTCGAATCGGGTTCCCGGTTGGGGAGTTAGAGCCGGGTTTTGGTCTAGGCAAACTAGTTCCTTAAGAAATTTGAATTGGAGGTGTTGACACCCCAAAATCACCAAACGGCGTCGGTTTAGCACGAAACTTGGCACACACGACCGCCTAGGCACGAGAGACTTGTGGGAGAAGACGGTACTCCAATCGGGTTCCTGGTTTGGTAGTTAGATCCAGATTTCTGTCTAGCCAAAATTGTTTACTTAATTATCTTTGTAATTATATAGTAGTTAATTTTTTATGTTCTTTTGTAATTAAAATATTAACACATAATTATGTTCTCATTAATTATTTTTTATTTTTTGTTTTTAAATATTTCCCGAGTAGGAGTTTACTTATTGTAGAATGCAGGCGTGTGAAGATTGCGATTAACTTTTTTTTTTTTTTTACGCACGGAAGAATCATGGGGAAAACTTTTGTTTTTGATTTACGTTATTTTGAATTGTGAACAACATTATGTATTTAAACCTTGTATATGTATTATGCAACATTATGTAGTGGGATAATTTTGCTGATGTGTTATTATGAATGTAAGAATATTTTTATTATGAATGAATTGTTATTTTTATACTGAAAATTTTCTATTATTATGCAATTATTGGTTTCTTTTTCAGTTATTTTTCATTTAATACAGGTAATTTTCATATTTTTAATAATTTTATTGCAGTTTTTTTTTTTTTTGAGACGGCACCACACCGTCTCAAAAAACAATAGAACCAGATTTTTTTTTTTTTTGCGACGTAGGCAATGCCGCCGCAAAAGATATTGGCAACAGTTGAAACAAAAAACTTTTCGCAATGGTATTTCTTGCCGTCGCAAATAATCTATTAGCGACGGCATGTGGTGCTGTCTCAAATAATTTTTTAGCGACGGCAGGTATCCCATCGCAATAAAAACACTTTCTCGACGGCATTTTTTGCCGTCGCAAATAACACTTTTAGCGATAGAAACACAGTGTCGTCTCAAAAAATCTTAGATTTTTACATATTAATGCCGATAGCAGAATTTCGTCGCACAAAGGCAACTTTGCTGTCGCAAAAAAAAGGCGACGGCATGGTGCCGTCGCTAAAATCTTTTAGCAACGCCCTTTGTTGTAACCCCCCTATTTGCCTTCACTTAAAGTCAGTTGCCGTCGCAAAAAAGTTTTTGAGATGGCATTTTGAGTATTTGTGATGACATTTTGCCGTTGCAAAAAATCGAAATTTTTGTAGTGGGTGTAGGTAGTATCGGTAAAAATCATTTTCCTATTATTGAAAATATTTTACTTGTTAAATGTTTAAAACATAACTTACTTAGTATTAGTCAATTATGTGATAAAGAATATAGAGTTATTTTTGAGAAAACCCATTGCACTATTGAGAACACCCTAGAGAACAAAACTTTATTTGTAGGTTATAAACATGAGAATATATATGTGTTTGATTTACATGATTTGTCTTCTCATTTTAACATTAAATGTTTATCTGCTATAAATGATAATGGTTGGCTTTGGCATAGAAGATTAGGACATGCTCATTTTGATTTAATTTCCAACCTTTCAAAAAATGAGTTAGTCATTGGTTTACCAAAAATTATTTTTGAAAAAAGGCAAACTTTGCGATGCATGTCAATTTGAAAAACAAACTAGAATTTCTTTTAAATCCAAAAATTTATTTCAACTACTAAACCGCTTCAACTATTGCATATTGATTTATTCGGACCATCTAGAACATTAAGTTTAGGAAGAAAATCGTATGCTCTTGTTTGTGTTGATGATTATACTTGATATACATGGGTATTATTTTTAGCACACAAAAATGAAGCTTTTTATAATTTCTCAAGACTTTGTAAAAGAATTCAAAATGAAAAAAACTTAATATTTGTAGTATTAAAAGTGATCATGGTAAAGAATTTGAAAATGATGAGTTTATTATGTTTTATGATGAGTTTGGAATTAATCATAACTTTTCTGCCCCTAGAACTCCCCAACAAAATGGTATAGTTGAAAGAAAAAATAGAACTCTTGAAGAAATGGCTCGTACTATGCTTTGTGAAAATAATTTGCCTAAATATTATTGGGCGGAAGCTGTTAACACTGCATGCTATGTTATAAACCGTGCCATGATTAGAACTATTCTTAAGAAACCCTTTATGAACTTTGAAAAGGTAGAAAACCTAATATTAGTCACTTGCTTGCTTTTGGTTGTAAATGCTTTGTATTGAATAACAATAAAGATAACTTAGGAAAATTTAATGCTAAATCGGATGAAGCTATATTTCTTGGTTATTCTATGTCCAGTAAAGCTTATAGAGTATTCAATAAAAGAATTCTACTTGTTGAAGAATCTGTGCATGTTGTTTTTGATGAATCTAACAACATTATTTCTAAGAATCTTGTAAGTAATGATATTGTAGAAAATCAACAAAGCATGGAGATCATTTACATAAAAGAAAATGAAGAACATCCACTACGCGAACATGAAGAAGAAATGACAATGGAGAAACTTCAAGAAATATATGCTCTTCCAGAAAACAACTCAAATCTACCAAAAGAATGGAAGTATGCTCATGGCCACCCCAAAGACCTCATCATAGGTGATACGGCGGAAGGTATAAAAACTCGTTCTTTTGTTAGAAAAGTTTATGATAACTTAGCATTTGTTTCACAAATTGAACCAAAATCGTTTTTAGAAGCTGAAAACGATGAAAATTGAATTTTAGCAATGCAAGAAAAATTAAATCAATTTGAAAGGTATGAAGTTTGGTTTTTGACCCCTTGGCCTAAGGATCATACCATTATTGGTACAAAATGGGTTTTTTGAAATAAAATGGGTGAATCCGGAGTTGTTACGAGAAATCAAGCTAGATTGGTAGCCCAAGGTTATAATCAAGAAGAAGGCATTGATTTTGATGAAAATTTTGCACCGGTTGCTAGACTTGAAGCTATTAGAATGTTACTTGCTTTTGTATGTTTTAAAGATTTCAAATTGTATCAAATGAATGTTAAAAGTGCTTTTTTAAACGGGTACATTTCAGAGGAAGTTTATGTTGAACAACCTTCTGGTTTTGAAAGTCATAAATACCCGGATCATGTTTTCAAACTCTTAAAAGCTTTATATGCTTGACACAAACTCCTAAAGCATGATATGAAAGATTGAGTAATTTTTTACTTGACAAAGATTTTTCTAGAGGAAAAATTGATACAACACTTTATAAAAATCAAAAAGGAAGATATGCTAATTGTTCAAATTTATGTTGATGATATTATTTTGGTGCTACTAATGAAAATTTATGCGAAGAGTTTGCTAAAGATATGCAGGGTGAATTTGAAATGAGTATGATGGGGGAATTAAATTACTTCATTGGTCTACAAATAAAACAAACTAATGATGGAATCCATTTAAATCAAACAAAATATATCAAGGATCTACTCAAAAGGTTTGAAACAGAATCATCAAAGCTTGCAACAACTCCAATGAGTACATCAATAAAAATCGACAAAGATGAGCAAAGTAAACCTGTAGATGAAAAAAATATATCGAGATATGATTGGTTCCTTACTCTATCTTACTGCAAGTAGACCTGATATAATGTCTAGTGTTTGTATGTGTGCGCGTTTTCAATCCGTATCGAAAGAGTCACACATCACCGCAGTCAAACGTATTTTTAGATATCTTGTCGGCACTCCAAATTTGGGATTATGGTATCCTAAGGGAATCACTTTTGAACTTTTTGGTTACTCAGATGCCGACTTTGCGGGATGTAGACTTGACCCAAAAAGCACTAGTGGCACTTGTCATTTTCTTGGACATTCTCTAACTTCTTGGTTTTGCAAAAACCAAAACTCAATGGCTTTGTCAACTACTAAAGCAGAATACATTGCCGCCGTTGGGTGTTGTGCATAATTGCTTTGGATGAAACAACAACTTGAAGATTTTGGACTTCACTAAGATCATATTCCTATAAAATGTGACAACACAAGTGCCATTAACCTTTCAAAAAATCCCATTCAACACTCATGCACTAAACACATTGAAATAAGGCATTATTTTCTAAGAGATCATGTACTCAAAGGTGACATCAAACTCGAATTTGTGCCTATAAATCGTCAATTAGCTGACATATTTACCAAGCCTCTTAATGAAGAACAATTTTGTTTTATTAGAACTGAACTTGGTACGATGAATACTCCAATATAATATTTATATTAAATATAAATTTTAAAAATAAATAAATAAATAAAATAAATAAATAATAATAAATAATAATTAAATATATGTGTATATGTTCTCTCTCTCTCTCTCTCTCTCTCTCTCTCTCTCTCTCTTTCTCTCACTCTGTCTCAATCTCTCACTGGTTCTCTCCCTCACACTCTGTTTTTCTCTTTCACCCTCGCTCTCTCTTTTTTCCTCTCATCCTCAGCCGACACCATCTTCATTCTCACCATCGTCTACAACCTAGCTCCACCATCCACAATATCATCCATCACTTTCATCACTACCATCATCCACCCAAATCCCTCACCAATCTACCAAGATCCATCACTACTCTACCCACAATCTGCATCACCATCATTACTAATTCATCAAGTTCCATCACCGATCCATCAAGATCCATTGTCGGTCTACAAAAATTAGTCACCGATCTACATAATCTTCTCTATTTCTTCTGATCATTAAGGTCATCACCGATTAACATGTTAAAATTCTTTTTGCACTGTGTTATATTTTTTTACTTGTTGTATGTGCTCCAAACTCTTTTGGATTTAATAATGATTGCTTCTACCTTGTCTGAAGAAATTGTTTTTATTTTTATTTTCTCCTTTTATGTTAGTGCATTGGTATAGTTGTTTATGGCCGGATCTTAATGGCCCTTGGTATTATAGATTGGTAATTTGTTTCTTCAAATTTATGTAATTTTTAGTGCATTAATTTAGGGGGAGACTCATATATTCTAAGATTAACAATTGTTATAAAAAATAATAAAAAAAGGGGACGTGTGTATATTCTGTGCATAATTTTTAGGGGACTCTATATATATATATATATATATATTGCACCACTTCTTGTCTGCACCACCAAATTTTTTTTGCAAAGACAAAATTTATATAAATAAAAAAAAGGGGGAGGAGAAATGATTGCAATTATATTTCAGAAGGAGAAAATATTACTCGATTACATGTAAGTTTTCTGAAGGCTTCACCGATTTTTTCTGTTTCACTTCTCTCAATAATTTTTCATGAGCCTCTTTTACATGCCTCTCTCTATTTTCGACTTCTGTGAGTCTTGGCATTATAACCGTTGCATAATATTGCACCGCATTCTCCAACTGTGCATTTTTCTTTTTTAGCTCTTTCTTCTCTTTACACATATTAACTGGTTGTTGTTTTAGCAAGCACACTTCATCTCTCTATTGCTGATTTTCTTGTACTCTTGCTTATAATCGTTGCGCCATATTGGAAACTGCAGTCATTGCATGTGTACTAAGAGCCATAGTGTTATTAATAGCATCGATATCATTTCGATTACCAATAACACTAGGATCCTCATTTACAAGAATATCATGTGCCTGGACCACTGGTATCCTCTCATTTGCCTGCATTACAAGCACCTCATGCATGTCCGAACCATTGATGGCTAAGGTAAGGAATGACATAATTACACAAGAAGGTAAAACAAATTTTTCTCTCCAACACTTGATGATTTTGTCTCTTTGCCTATCATCCTTATCACCTTTTATACATTCCATCGATCCAATCCTCGATGCATATCTGCTCCAATCTTTTGTTTGTCAACATTTTGTGCGCTCGAGATGCTCCAAAATCCCCACAATGATCTTGACAAGACCTACAGACCATTATATATTTTTGGCATTTCAGAGTATTTTACCAAATGTGTTTGTTTTCTATCTCCATATTTTATTTTGATGATATCCAAGGGGGAAAAAAATATGACTTTGAATTGTTGTGCATGTATGCGCTTTAAATATTTTATATTGCAAAATTATCAAATAACTTGTTGATTTTTATTTTGTGTCAAATCCATACAAATATTGTCATCATCAAAAGGGGGAGATTGTTAATCATATTGTTTCATTTTGATGATGTCTAAAATATTATTTGCCAAAATTTGGATTTTTTTAATATACATATTATTTGACACAAAATATTATCTGTCTAAAATATATATTGTATGATACATTTGTTAAATATTATTTAAATAAAAATATTTTTTACTATTCACTTTTTGAAAAATTAGGCTGATCACTATTCATCTTTTGATAAATTTGATATTGATTGATTATATTATTTTGATAATTTTGATATTAATGAGTTGTCTTCTTTTGACAAAAGTGATATATCCACATGGAGTGATAGGTTATGTTTAGTATAAAATCTCTACAAAAATTTAAAAAGGGTATATATGTTCAGATATATTATAAATATTATATAAAGAAATTTTACTATATATGCAAATATTTGATTAGAATATTATATATAATGCATATAATATAAATAGAATACATCACGTGATCCAATTAGATTTTTTACACTACATTGATTATATCATGTCACACACACACACACACACACACACATATATATATATATATATATTATAATAAAACAAGAAGAAAAAGATGGAGCAAATCATTTGCTTGTTTGAAAGTTATGAATTTTGTATCAAATTGCCTACAAAAATGGTGGCTCCATGTTTGACAAAACAAAAAAGAAAAAGAAAAAATTAGTCTTACTTTTATCATATTGTTAATTAATAACCTTTGTTGTCTATTTAAAATCAAGGAGTGTGCCCATGTAATCCAAGATAGTAAATGATCTCAAGACACACACACACACACACACATATATATATATATTAATTATAATAAAACAAGAAGAGAAAAATGGAGCAAATCATTTGCTAGTTTGAAAGTTGTGATTTTTGTATCAAATTGTCTACAAAATCGATGGCTCCATGTTTGACAAAACAAAAAAGGAAAAGAAAATTATCATTTGTTGTCTATTTGAATCAAGGAGCGTGCCCATGTAATCCATGATGTCAGCAAGGAGCGTCCTACTTTCAACGGGTATATTTTTGTGTATAAATAGAAGTGTTGTGTGTGGAGAAAAATTAAGAACTTGAAGAGAAAAATTTCTGTATGCTCCAAAATTTTGAGTATATTGTATTCTGCTATTTCACTTTCAGATCTAAGTGTAGCCTTTGATCTTACACTTTCATATCTACTCTTTGTGAGAGAATTATTGTAAAAAAGGGTTTAAGTACCACTTATTTTTATTCATTATTTTTGTGAGAGATTTTGTAAGGGTGAGGCATTTATTGTTGAGTGAGGCTCAATAGATAAGAGTAAGTCCTGTGCAAAATTCACAAACTTGGTGGTGTATTAATTCATTTTGATAATAAAGAAATTCTCAAGGAGATTCCTTGGAGAGTTGATGTAGATCTGACGTGCCGAACCACTATAAATCTCAGTGATTGATTTTCTCTCACTATCTCTCTTATTTTATATATTGATAATCATTATTCTATTTTTTATTTGTCAAAATTCTAAATATTGTGTTTATAAAATTTAATATTGTAATTTTTTTTAAATAACCCAATTAACCCTCCCTTTTGGGTTGCTTATCTGGGATAACAGAATTTTTTTTCCAACTAGTACTAAACGATGGAGCAATTGGTAATGCTACTTTAAACTTTAGGGAGGGGATTGTAATTTCTAAAATGTGAGGGGTGTCAATGTAATTTACCCAGTGAGGGAAAAATTGGTATTTTAAAAAAAATTAAATTGCTGAGAAGGGGAATCTATAATGAAACTTTAAACCTCAAGGAGGGAGATGTAATTTCAAAAAGGTGAGAGGGAAATGTAATAAATATAAACCTTAGGGGGTGTCAGTGTAATTTACATAAATTTTAGTATTTATAGAAATTTATTTTTTTTTTTTAAACGTGCATATTGTATGGTTTCTCTGGACTTTTTCCTACTCTTTATTTCTTTGCCATTGCATGCAGGAATGGAATCAAGATTTTATTATCAGAGGGGTCAAAAGATAAATAAATTTTTTTATCATATACATAAGTACACATATATGTACAATATGATATATAAATTATATCTATATGTTATACAAATTATGCAATTTAAATAAAATAAATAAATTCATGATTTATTAAATTAAATAATAGAATATCAAATAAATCCATATTTGATAAATTACATTCTAGAGCATGAAACATGAAAGATGATTAATAGAAATACATATTTAATCGAAATATTGAAAATAAGGAATCAAACCAAATTTTGTATGATACCCCAGTGTCCTTAAAACAAATTAGCTACCTCGCCGTGGGTGTTGGAGGAACATCAATTTCTATCTCACAGGATAAGATGGTTTAGACTGGCTAACGCAGAAGTACCTTATATTAATTTTGGCAAACCGATAATGACAGCACTCTCTCACACACAACAAGAATATATCATAGATGGAGACTGACTAGACTACAATAAGAGAGCAAAAAATCGGTACCAAACCAAGGAAGATGGGCCTTCTTTTATACACGATGAGGGAGAGAGGAGGAGCCTCCAGCCATGTAGTGGAGGCTAGCAACCAATCCCAATGAAGGTTGGCAACCAATGCTCATTACTCCTGCAAAACTGCTAGAGTAATGGACCAAAACTGATGGGACAATATTATGAGATATATATTTTGTATGCCCAAGTGTGTAATGGACCAAAACTGATGGGACAATAATATGAGATATATATATTCTATATACATAAGTGTGTATATATACAGTAGAATGGCCCAAAAAGTTTAGGTTGGTGTACCTCCAATCCAGTCTAGCCCAGTCCAAACCTAACCCATTCCGGCAAGCCTCAAGCCTCAAGCCCAAGATCTACGATCCACGGACCCGGCCCGGTTCAGGCAGCACATGTATGGCAATTTTTCCATAACTAACTTAGAACATAGTCTTGGGCCAGCCCTCAAGCCCAAGCCCAATATCCATGAACCTAGACCCGACCCGGTCCGGGCAGCACGCGAGTGGCAATTTTGCCATAACCAACTTGGACCATAGTCTGGGCTCAAACCCATCCTTGAAACATCCATAATTCCATTCCTTCGGAAAATTCGGATACCTCGAAGGGCTCATGCCCTACTCATAATCTTCAGGTTTAAATACCCATCAAAAATTTTCTCTACAACCAATGTGGGATTGATAGCTATACACAATTCCCAATACCTCATTTATGAGGTCAACTTTATCAAACAATTTCTCATTCAATTCTTAATATTTTTGGTCATTTTTTTTGTGGTTTAAAGACCTTGTTAAAGAAGAATCTAAACTCATTTAATCCTACATCAACCAATAGTTGAGACCTATTTTAATTTCACATTAAAGTCACTAAAAAATCATTTTTCCCAACACTATACACATAAAAAAATTCAAATATCATAGAAGTAATTTCTAATAGGATAAAAAAGTTTTTTTTGGTGTAAAATAAAAAGAGAATACAAGATGGGATAAGAATGAGATATGTATTTTTTATACTAGAGGTCATTTTATGTATAAAATGATATATATATTTTTAAAATGCCATGACAAATCATATTTTTCACAAAAACATATGGGGCCATAACTCCCTATAGTCTTCTCATAGTTCCGTCTCTGATTGCATGAGTTGTATCTATCTCAATTTGTTCCCACATTTTTTAAATTAGTGAAGGTGTATTTTTTTTGTCAGCCATTAAATTGGAAAGAGTAATGTTATACAAATAAAAATTTTTATATAATAATGATGTGACTTATTATGGACCTTTCATTTTAAAACAAAACACTATTGAAGATTAATTTATTTACAATAATAGTATTATCACATCTTTCTTATCATGTTTTCTTTGTATGAATTTGTATGAATTTTATGTGTGTGGGAGCCGAATATTAAAAAGAATTAGAAGCATATTCCAGTCAGATACTATTCGGCTCTATCCGGCACGTTCAGGATGCCGAATAAAATGGATAGATAGGCCGAATAGTTATTGAACTATGGAGCCGAGGGAATAGAAGGATAATTAGTGAAAAGTGGGCCTTGCCCCGAGGCACAGGGAACGAGTATAAATAGAGGAATAGCATACTGAGAAAGGTATGTAGAAATTATTGTGCTTAACTTAGAATACATGCAATCTTGAGTGGAGACTGACTTGCCCGTTGGAGTGCTAATTCTGGCACCCCCGACCGGAGTGTTCATTCTTTTTCAGGTGACTAGAAGAGGATCAAAAGCGTCCCCCAAGATCTGAAGAGTATCCCCAAAACCACTTCTCCGCAATTGGCGCCGTCTGTGGGAATACTCAAGCACATCCATGGCGGGCGTGACGGAGGACCCTCCAATAACCACTGACGAAACCACGCAGTTAGATGATTTTACTCCAACATACATGCATGGACTGGAGAATATCCGAGCACGACGCACTTTGAACTTCGCCTCACCTTCGACCCCAGAGCATGAGGCAATGCAAGCGATCATGGAACAAGCAAAGCAAACGAGCAGCGGTTGGAGAACATGATCACTGAGAACGAGTGTCTCCGTCAGGATTTGGCCCTGGAGGTGGCAAAGTCCAAACAAGCCGTGTGCCAAGATCTGGAACGACCTCCGAAAGCAGCTGGTCGACGATCTCGAGCCTGGCAACAAGACACTGATAGTGACTCCGACTCGCTATCTCCGGAGCCCAAAAAGAAAGGACGACCTGCAACTTCCAGTTCCTCTGAAGAGGGCCCACGTATAAGGCATAAGCGCAGAAGAAACGGCTCAGATGACGAGGACCAGCATGATCCCTTTGTGCGACGGATCGCAAGGGCAATCCTTCCCAAAAAGTTTAAAGCCCCGTCATTCACTCTCTATGATGGAAAGTCAGACCCCACTGATCACATCCGCCACGCAAGCCATGACATTGCATGGACTGGAGAATATCCGAGCACGACGCACTTTGAACTTCGCCTCACCTTCGACCCCAGAGCATGAGGCAATGCAAGCGATCATGGAACAAGCAAAGCAAACGAGCAGCGGTTGGAGAACATGATCACTGAGAACGAGTGTCTCCGTCAGGATTTGGCCCTGGAGGTGGCAAAGTCCAAACAAGCCGTGTGCCAAGATCTGGAACGACCTCCGAAAGCAGCTGGTCGACGATCTCGAGCCTGGCAACAAGACACTGATAGTGACTCCGACTCGCTATCTCCGGAGCCCAAAAAGAAAGGACGACCTGCAACTTCCAGTTCCTCTGAAGAGGGCCCACGTATAAGGCATAAGCGCAGAAGAAACGACTCAGATGACGAGGACCAGCATGATCCCTTTGTGCGACGGATCGCAAGGGCAATCCTTCCCAAAAAGTTTAAAGTCCCGTCATTCACTCTCTATGATGGAAAGCCAGACCCCACTGATCACATCCGCCACTACAAGCAAGCCATGACATTGCATGCAGACGACGAGGCCGTCATGTGCCGAATATTTCCCAGCAGTTTAGGACCATTGGCTGTCAGATGGTATTATAAACTAGAACCGGCTTCAATCAAAACCTTCCACTAACTACAGAAGTCCTTCAGGGCCAGATTCATCACCAACGAGGTTCGGCCGAAACAAGCCGACTCTCTCTGGGCAATGCAAATCCTGCTAGGAGAAACACTAAGAGCATATTCGGCACGATATTGTGAGTGTTTTAATCTTGTTGATGATGCTTGCAATGATTCCATGGCCATCACCGCCTTCAAAATGGGATTACACCCAGGTAGCGCCCTCCGCAGTTCATTGACCAGAAGATCCCCCAAAACAGTCTGGGGGTTGATGAAGAAAGTAGAGGAATACTACAAAGTGGAAGATGACGCCTTGCGGGTTAAAGCCGAACACATTGCCATAAAAATGGCCCCCTCCTGAAATTGCTCAGCCAATAAGTTCCGTACCTCCTCAGAGCCCTGAACCGCGACAGCGAGCTAAACGAGACAAGAAACGGGATTCTCGCCGATCAAGCGAACAATGCTCACACCGAACAAATGAGCAATTGCAAGTTGATAATAGGCGCACAAAGTGCGCCGACAAGAAATATACGGAGCTGTCAGAGCCAATCAGCTCGGTTATGTCCCAAATCCAACATCTTCTGTTCTTCAAATGGCCGTCCAAAATGGTAGGACCTCCCGACACGAGACGACGGGACAAGTGGTGTGAATATCACAAAGATCACGGTCATGATACGGACAACTATTATGCTCTAAAAGACCACCTTCAAGAATTGATGGAAGATGGTCGACTCCAGCAACATGTCCGAAAAAACGCAATCAAAACAGTTGCCCTTCGGCAGGATTCACCTTCGCTCGGCATCATTCATATGATATATGGCCTTACAACTCCACTTGCCGTACACGCAATTCAGTCAGCCCCCCAGTAGCAACGCACACCATCGAAGCAGCCCCATGAAGCTTCGAGTATTGTCTTCAACGATTCTGATCTTATCGGCGTAACACTCCCCCATAGTGACCCATTGGTCATTGAGCTACACGTGAGTCGATCTATCGTTGAGCGCGTCCTCATAGACCAAGGGAGCACTTCAGAGGTTATGTATTACGAAACCTTTATCAAACTCGGCTTCAACGAATCAGACCTGTCTCCAGCTCCTCATCCTTTGTTCGACTTCAACGCAAATCCAGAATACCTGTTGGGAAAAATCTCACTACCCGTTCGAGCAGGCTCCCAAACAATAGATGTAGAGTTCTTGGTCATCAAGCTCCCATCGCCATATAATCTCATCACGGGGCGAACTTGGTTGCATGCTATTCAGGCCGTGCCAAGCACCTACCATCAGCTGCTACGCTTCCCGACCGTACACGACATTGAGCAAATCCGTGGTTCTCGGCAATCCACACAAACATGTTATCTCCTTTCTGGAAAGACGCCTGCGAAGTCGCAGGCCAACTCCTCTGAAGTGCCGAATCGAAACATCCTCAACAATGTCGGACAACCCCATAGCAAAAAGCCACAATAGTCCTAGGCGACACCAGCAACAACTTGCCAAGTCATATAATCAACGCGTTCAGCTACGCCGCTACACACCAGGAGAGTTGATCCTCAATTAGGTCATAACTGAGACGACCATTATCGGAAGGATTCCTTATCGGCTCAGAAATACGTCGCAGTCCTGGAACTTGAAAATTCTGTCAATAAACCCAACTTGTGGGGAATGATCTTAGCTTTAAAAGATTCACTATATAAACATTCCACCTTTGTAAATGCAAGGATTCTTGTTGAATAGTTGTAGTCCCACCCACTGCGAAATATAGCCGAAAGGTGCTCCGACAAAAAGCCTCGGGATTCGGAGCGCCCTTCGTGGATATCACGACTGGCCAAAAAGTCTCCAAATTCGGAGCCCCCTCGACGCATGACGTCATTGGGCCGATAAAGCCTCCGAATTCAGAGCGCCCTTCGTGGATATCACGACTGGCCAAAAAGTCTCCGGATTCATAGCCCCCTCGGCACATGACGTCGTTGGGCCGATAAAGCTTCCGAATTTAGAGCGCCCTTCGTGGATATCACGACTGGCCAAAAAGTCTCCGGATTCGGAGCCCCCTCAGCGCATGACGTCGCTGGGCCGATAAAGCCTTCGGATTCAGAGCGCCCTTCGTGGATATCACGACTGGCCAAAAAGTCTTCGGATCCGAAGCTCCCTCGGCGCATGACGTCGTTGGGCCGATAAAGCCTCCAGATTCGGAGCGCCCTTCATGGATATCACAACTGGTCAAAGTCTCCGGATCCGGAGACCCCTCGGCGCATGACATCATTGGGCCGATAAAGCCTCCGGATTCGGAGCGCCCTTCGTGGATATCACGAAGTCTCCAGATTCGGAGCCCCATCGGCGAATGACGTCACTGGGTCGATTAAGTCTCTGGATTCAAAGCCGCCTCGGCGCATGACGTCGTTGGGCCGATTAAGTCTGCGGATTCGGAGCACCCCTCGTGGATTCACGATTGGTCTCTGCATTCGGAGCCCTCTCGGCACATGACGTCATTGGGCCGATAAAGCCTCCAAACTAGAGCACCCTCCAAGTTCACATCAAAGCAGGGATATGTAATCTGAGCCGGCACAACCGCATGAACAGAACAAAACGTGCCAACACTTAAAATAAGATGCTTAACAAAAATTCATAATGAGATACAGACTTTTAAAATAAAATATTTTATTCGATTAAAACAGTAATTACAAAAACGCATTCCGCGTTCGAGCATTACAATATCTATTTTCATACGATGTCGCCTTCATCCTCACCCTTCTCAAGCTTCGAAGGCAAAAGAGGGGAAGTGGTCATGTTGGTATAGCGGCAGCGCCGAATCAACGCCCATTGCTCGGAAAGTGTCCGTAGCTTGAAATGCTTCGATCTGACCAGGCTTGGATCCACAATGTCCACACCGGCGAGACAATCATCCTCAAGGTAGAGAGCCTTGACACCATTGACAATGTCAAGGCCAAGATCCAGGACAAGAAAGGAATTCCCCAGGAAAACACTAAAATTCAACGGTTGCGACGCTACGTTGGCCTCATCCTTCCTTCAGGGTGATCTGCTTCGACGACCTGGAGGCTGACGTTTTTCTCGTTCTTTGAATGCCCCACCTCTCGCACGGATGGGTTCTCTACTACGATTCATTGCAGTATCGAGCTCAGCCAAAGTTCGAGCCTCTCTTTTGTTGATGAAGAAAATTCACATTTGTCTGACCCCACGCAACAAAGTTGTTTTAACGCGAGTCTGAACACAATAAGGTCAAGTTTGGCTATCCTAAATAAGTACACACTTTTTATCTTTTTATTTTTTTTCCATCACATCATCTCTCTACTTTTCTGCACATCTTTTCGTAAAAAGACAAAAAGTATACTTATTTAGGTCCTCCCAAACAACCCCTAAGTGAAATTATTGGGGCGAAAAGTCCGAGGTAATTTATTTCTAATCCTTGCGGTGACCCCGAGGCGATTTCATTAATACTTAACCCCAAAAGACGGACATCGGTAGATATTGGCCATAGCCGCTCCATATACTAATTTTTGGCTTTTTGGAGTTAAAATGGACTAATTATGGCAATTATAGATGGGCTGACAATTTCCGGATTCGGATCCCTTGGAGCGTGACACCTTTGGGCTGATTACGCCTCCGAATTCAGAGCCTAATCGGTGGATTGATCGTGCGTGAAATGAATGACATTTAACCAAGAATGCTCATGACAAGCCGGCATATAACCGTTCAGAATTAAATGCCTACTTAACTTGGGCCGGACAATGTTTATACAATGAAAATGTATGCAAACGCGAGTGTGCCGAATGCAGGTTACAATGAAACATTTAAAATAGGATGATTTATTCAATCAGGCAATAACTACACAATTACATAGTATTTTTATTCGACCTCGCCCTCATCCTCACTCTTCTCGACTTCAAACGCGGAAAAGGGAAAATGATTACGTTGGTAGAGTGGCAGTGCTGAATCAATTCCCGATGCTCAGAGAGCTTCCGTGGCTTGAGATGTCTTGATCCAACTGTGCTTAAAGCCACGATTTTCACATCGGCAAACTTCCTCAGCGAGTTTCTCTTTGGTTTTCTGAATTTCGACCAGTTGGCTGTCATGGAAGCCTTTTTCATAGGCCACGTCTCTCGCAGTCTCTTCTGAATTCCGACCAGTCGGCCGTCATGGAAGCCTTTTTCATAGGCCACGCCTCTCGCAGTCTCAATCGTGAACATGCTAGCCGTATTATGATCGGCGATCGCATCACTAATCAGCCTTTGAGTGACCCTTTCTTCGACAACCGGGTTGGGTTGGCCGGCTAATTGGGCCCCGCCAGGCTTGATTTTCCTTAGCTCACGCTCGGCCTTCTCGGTGTGAGCTTCTAACTTCCGAATTCATTCATCTCTTTGTTCTATGTCGCGGCGAGCGGCGTGGAGACGCATGCCAATCTCATAAGCCGTGTACAGTCCCCTCACCGCCCCATGAACACCTTCATGAAACACTTCGAAGTCCAGCCGACCTACCATCGACTGCTGAACTTCGGATGGAAAAATTTGTCGAGTAAACTCGACCGCCACATTTGGATCTCGAATGATCGAATCCGCCTCCGTCATTAGTCTATTACCCACGAAGACCGCGAAACTCAATGGACAAGGAGTCGCATCAGATTCCCTTCCAGGACGGGACTGAGGAGACTTACGCTGTGGCTGATTGTCCCTCCTAGGCAATCTACTTCAATGACGAGGAGATGGGTGTCTCTCCCGATCCCTCGAAGTCCTACCGCCTGTTCGTAAGGGTTCACCGCTTCGATTCATGGCACCTCCCAGCTCAGCAAGCGTCTTCCTTTCACTTCTGCTGTTGAAGAAAAGCTTATTTGACATTCGTACTTCTTTAATCTTCCTCAAAGAGCATGACTGAGATGCTCACTGAGCGCATAAATACGACCCTCGTTCATGAAGTACACGCATATTTATTTCCTACAAGGGCAGCATCCCCGAGGCTGTCTCATTAATATTGAAGCGCCAAGGGCAGATTAATCAATCTATACGACTTGAGTGCCCCAGTTGTTCCATGAATCGATTTGTCTGAACAGTAGTCATGAATTTATTCTATTTATGATTAAGTCAGATCCCGGCGTTCTACGTTCATGAACCAGCTGGGGCAAGGGCAGATTAATCAATCTATACGGCTTGAGTGCCCCAGCCGTTCCATGAATCGATTTGTTTGAACAGCAGTCATGAATTTATTCTATTTATGATCAAGTCTGATCCCGGCATTCTACGTTCATGAACCAGCTGGGGCAAGGGCAGATTAATCAATCTATACGACTTAAGTGCCCCAGCTGTTCCATGAATCGATTTGTCTGAACAGTAATGAATTTATTCTATTTATGATTAAGTCAGATCACAGCGTTCTACGTTCATGAACCAGCTGGGGCAAGGGCAGATTAATCAATCTATGCGGCTTGAGTGCCCCAGCCGTTCAATGAATCGATTTTTCTGAACAGTAATGAATTTATTCTATTTATGATTAAGTCAGATCCCGGCGTTCTACGTTTATGAACCAGCTGGGGCAAGGGCAGATTAATCAATCTATACGGCTTGAGTGCCCCAGCCGTTCCATGAATCGATTTGTCTGAATAGTAATGAATTTATTCTATTTATGATTAAGTCAGATCCCGGCGTTCTACGGTGAACCAGCTGGGGTAAGGGCAAATTAGTCAATCAATACGGCTCGAGCGCCCCAGCCATTCCACGAATCGATTTGTCTGAACAGTAGTCATGAATTCATTCTATTTATGATTAGATCAGATCCCTAATTTCAATCGGCTGTTAAGTCTGCCGTCTCACGCAAGCTTGACATTTGGTTCTAACTGCTGATTCTCCTAACTATAGACTCATACAGCAAACAATACAAGAAATAATTTGAGAGCATATAAAATTTTCGTTCATAAACTAGGCGCCGACAGCAGACATTTTACATATGAAAACTAAAAAACATATATTGAAATTGAAATTGAATATACTTAATAAAAGTAGAATGTCTCCCAGATCAATCCTCGGGATCAGACCCAAGCGGCTCAACATCCACTTGCTCGTATGGAATTGGCACGGCCAATGTAACTCCAACGGCAGCAAGGGCTTTGAGCCACCCATGTTTGAATCCCCGATTCTCGAATTTGGGGACCTCGTCTACATATTCCATGAAGGCGGCGCTCCTTCCAGCCTCAAGTGCCGTAGAAACTTCGAATTTGGCTTTTTCCTTGGCCGCCTTCGACTCTTTTAACTCGGCCTCTGCCTTGGCAAGCGCCTCTTTGGCAAACTCGAGTGATTCCTCGCTCGCGTTCGCCTTATGCTCAGCTTTGGATCTTAGCCGGTCAACAGTCTGAGCCCTCTCCTTTTCTGCTTCAGCTCGAGCAGTTTCCATTGCGGCTCTCATTGCCTCGAATTTGGCCTTGCTCCTCTCACATTTAGCTTCAGACTTTAAGCAGCAAATTCTTTCAATGGCATCATGCTGACGGCGGCCTAATTCGGCTATCCTTCCAACTGTCTTCAAAACAGGTTGGGATCATCACACCAAGGAATATCATATGCAAACCAAACCAAACAAGTAAAAAAGTGAAAATCGTACACATACCAAAAGGGCCGACTGGGCAGTGAACGCTATGGCCGCCAAATCCGGCTCCTCTTGAAAGGTGGCCTTGTCAACCAGTAGTGAAACTGAGGCGACCAAGCTCAACGCCACGGCTGGATCCTTCATGGCGGATGCGTCAGCAGAGATTGGCGTGTTTTTGATCTTTGGTTGAACAACAAAAGGAAACACGACGTTGGACTCCTCTAAACGAGGCCGTTTTCCGGCAAGGCTATCCTCCGAGCCAACGTCTCCCTCGGCGTTACGTTTTTTGCCCCGCTCTTTCGGAACTAGTCGTTCTTCCGTAATCTGCTGTTCGGCCTCCTTCTCCGTCTCATCCACAACAACTTGAGCTGTTTCCCCTTCAGTAATGGGTTGTAAAGACTCAACCGGGACAGGCTCCGAACGAGCGACCTCCGCCTTTTTTTGGGCAGCCATTCGCTCGGCATTTCTCTTTCTCGCCATCTGCGTGAGATTTTCCCCAGCCATGCCTTCAGAAAAATCCCCGGGTAGATCCCCCAAGTTTGTTAAAATATCTCCGAAGAAAAATTATACCCGACCCGAAGTGGACGGTGAGTCAGGCTGGTTACGACCAGCAGCCTTAAACGCTGACCTCAGGGCTTCGTCGACCTCTTCGGCCTCGGCAGCGAACTCCCTGATTGATTCAGCGACTACCTCGATCACCGGCTCTAAGTTTTGCTCCGAATCAGGAGTTTCAAGACCAATTTGCCTAAGAGACTTGAAGCTAGGGAAGACAAGAGCCGTATGTGTTGTTCGCCGGTTGGGATCAGAATGTTGTTTGCGGCCGAGAACATAGTATAGGTAGGCTCATACTGCAGAAGAATGTGGACGGCTCTACCTTGTTTCTGTACGTTTGGACGGCCAAAGTACTTTAGTGCAGTCTTAATTTCCGCAAGGACTGCGTCGTCAGCCGAGGTCAGAACCTTCTTCAACTTATTGCCTGCAAAAATAGGGGATTAGATTTGGAAAATGAGACGAATAAAAGAAGGGTCAAAAAACAAGAAGTTACACGGCAACCTGGTTCACCCCTCCGTCTAGGAATAGGGTCTAGGCGATCTTCGCCTTCGCCGAATTCCCAGTTGCCTCGGACATTGACCATTACATCGTCAACTCGTTTGCTAGAGCTGGCAAGCATCGTTACCAGATGATGGTCGGTGCCCTTGGCCCTGAGAAAGTAACAACCGAGCCGACCGGAGGATTTGGCTAAAGCGTAGCAGTGCCGTATCGTCGGAATGCCAAGGTTGATCCTGAGGCGCCGATTCAACTCTACGATTTCCATCACGATTCGAAAGAAATTCACATTGGGTTGCGAGGGAATCAGACCCCAATGTCGGAGGACGGCCCTATGAAATGGATGTAAGGGAAAGCGAACTCCGCCCTCCGTAATGGATAGGAGAGGAAAGACGATTATATTTCGGTCGTCCCTCTCCATATCAGGGGAATTGTCCGTTACAAGAGATAGATGGACATTATCAAGAATGGAGAAATGTCTCTGCAACCTAGAAATTCGATCCTCGAAGAGGAGGTCTTTCAAATGCTTAGCCATTTTAGTGAGGACTCAAGGATATTCTAAATCAAAAAATAAATACGGAAAGTAGGATTGCAAAAAGAAGAGAAGAAGACTTACGAAAGGCAAAGGAAACAAGGAGAAAACGGATAGGAGTTGCAGAAGACGCCAGAGAAGAAATACCGATTGGCAGTTCGGAAGGTTCGAAATATTCGAAAAAGCATGTATTCGACGGGACTTAAACTTCAAATCATAATAAATACGAAAGAAGCACGAATGAGGCGGGAAAGCGTTATAATGACGAAAAAGCGTATATGCGTCCCGACACGCATCGGGAAGATGATTAACTGCCGAATTTTAGTCTCCCCAGATTAGAAGCTAACCACGCCAACTAGATGATGCTAGTGAGGTGTTTGGGGGGCAATTGTGGGAGCCGAATATTAAAAAGAATTAGAAGCATATTCCAGTCAGATACTATTCGACTCTATTCGGCACGTTTAGGATGTCGAATAAAATGGATAGATAGGCCGAATAGTTATTGAACTATGAAGCCGAGGGAATAGAAGGATAATGAGTGAAAAGTGGGCCTTGCCCTGAGGCACAGGAAACGAGTATAAATAGAGGAATAGCAGACTGAGAAAGGTATGCAGAAATTATTGTGCTTAACTTAGAATACAAGCAATCTTGAGTTGGGGCTGACTTGCCCGTCGGAGTGCTAATTCTGGTACCCCCGACCGGAGTGTTCATTCTTTTCCAGGTGACTAGAAGAGGATCAAAAGCGTCCCCCAGGATCTGAAGAGTATCCCTTGAAAATCCTAAGTGATTCGTGATTAGATCAAGATTAAAATATTCCAAATCCCAATTATTCAAAACATGCAATCTAAATTATCAAGCACTTACGAAAGTGATTTAGATCGTTGTTTTTCTGAATAAACAATAAATCGACACAAATGATTTTTACGTGGAAAAAACCACAATTGAAGAACCTTTAATTGTAATAAAAAAAACCACGGGCGAAATGCCACTAATCAACCCACTACTGAAGAAAGAAAGATTACAAAGATAACACACAAATTATCTAACTCAGTCAATTTGTCTTCGAATCTTCTGTAACTCTTTCACCACGCCTTCGTCTCGGAACTGATCAATCCTGAAGTTGAATCCACAACTTCACTTGTCGAATTAACGACTACGTACAGAATCAAATGCCTTTTGAAACTCTACACTTGAATCTTTGGAATCCACCGAAGAATAACTCTCTTGTATGTATATGAACAATCTACTTGATATGTGCTTCTCAATTCATGAGTTGAATACTCATTCAATTTTACCAAAGAAAACTCACAAAAAACTCTCCACAAGAAAACCTTAGAAAACCTCAAAATAGATCTGAAAGAGTAAAAACAAGTTTTGGGAGAAAACTAACTACTTATAGAAATCCAAAGTAATCCTAGTTTTGGAAGAAAACCAATTCCTTATAGAAATCCGGATTTTGAAGATCTCTCGAGCAAAGCTTCTCTCGCTCGAGCGAGAACCTTAACTCACGTGATTTCCACTAGTGCCTTCGCACGAGCCATGAAACCTTCGCTTGAGCGAGAAATGAACTCTTTCAGGTTTTATGCAGACGCAGTTTCTTCGCTCTAGCCACCTAGTCTTCGCTCGAGCGCATATTCAACTCTTTCAGGTTTTAAGCCAGACGCAGTCCTTCGCTCGAGCGAGCAAGATAAAACAGCACAGAAAATTTCAACTCGATTACATAATTTTGTTCACGGGATTGACAAGACTTAGGGACCTAACAATCGCCCCCTTTGTCAATACCCGGACAAAACTTTCCAACATAATTTCCTAACCAAACAAATCAAGCTAAACAAACCACCTAAAAACCTGAAAAAGAAACAACTCGCAAATCAATCTTGATGGACAAACATTCTGCAAAAAATTAACCAATCTGCACAACATAAACTAAAGAGAATTTGTTATGCAACAAAAAAAAATCAAGACAACATATATCCCAAAACAACATATATCCCAAAACAAGTAAACATTATATATAACCCCCAAATACCCCCCAAATATACTCCCCATTTTTGGCCGGGAGTGACCAAAAAACACCTGTAGTCATATACACCTGCAGAAATACTATCGAAAGAAAGAAACCAAAACTATCCAGAAAATAACCAAAATTGTCCAAGAGAAGAAACAACAAAAGACTGTCCAACAAGAACCATAGTCCAAAAACTAGGAAGGAGAAGGTGGATGCTGCAGCTGAAGCAGGGAAAAGATCTGCGCAAGCATAGAACTCTGCTCCTCAAGGCGGCTATCAAGAGAATCCATCCTGGCATCCAATTGATCTAGGCGACGCGTGACAGATTGCTCAAACATCTACAGCTGGCCACAAAAAGAGCGAGGACGGAGCTCAGGTAAATCAGGGGCGCCGACAGTGGCTGCCTTAAACTCCACCTCCTCTCCAAGGGGATCATCATCACCTGCACCAGAACCCCTAACCCCGTACACACTCCCCCTCACATGGGCCTGACTTTGGGAAACTGTGAGCTTTGTGATGGATTTTATAGGATGTGCAAACTCATCATCATCAGAAACAGGAATATCAAGGGAAGTGATAAAATGAGTAAGCAAACACCCATAAGGAAGCCCCAAAGACTTTCTACCCTCAAAGACTCTAATCATTTTAGAAACAATCATCTCTGGAAGATCAATGGGAAGTCTATGATGAATACAATACAACACATATCCTTGGTCTTGGGTAATGTACGAGGAATGGGTGGTGACATAAAGATTCGCACATTCAATGATATTCAAGAGATGGGACCAAGGAAGTAACTCATTTTGCTGAATGAGTGCCCCAGCAAGCCAAGTCCAGTCAACATCACATAACTCAGAAGCAACACGATCAAAATCGACACCTGACTGGGTAAGAAACGAAAAATGACAATTACTAACTTCAAAAAGATTAAGAAATACCCGAAACACATCCCCAGTGATAGCAAGTGACTTCTTCCTAACCCAAGTCTTAAAGGATGCCGGAAGTTCTTTCCGAATGGAATGAATATTGCAATAGAATTCCCGGATGAGACTCAAATTTTGTGGACCTGAAAAATGCAACACTTGATTGCCACCTAAGGAATCAAATAAAGACCGAATGGTAAAAACCTCAAAGGCATTGGGGAGGACATTTCTCTCTAAATGGACTTTACGAGATGCAAATGACTCCCTAAACAACTTAGCCTTTTCTTTTGACTCGAACTTATCAGTGTTGAAAGGAGGACGGGAAACAGTGGTCTTGCGACGTTTAGACGACTCAGCCATGACTAAACAAAACAGAGCAAGACAAACACAAAGCCCAGACAGACACAGAACACCCAATAAACAACATCAGAAAACCCCAAAATCCAAACCAAACACCACAGAAAAACACCATTAGTTCAAGAATGTGAGAAACATAAGCATAATAAAAATAACATACTACGAAGATGATAAGCAACAGGCTAATCAATGGACTCAGACCACAAATTAATCATGAAAAAGTTAAACACTAAGGCCTCGTTTGGCAAGAGGCTATTTTAGCCAATTAGTCAAAAAGTTACTAAATTAGCCAAAAAGCCAACAACCCATACCAAAAAGTCAAAGATTCTCTTTTCTCTCTACTTTTTGCACATCTTTTCGTAATTAGTCAAAAAATCATCCCAAACATACAAGTTTTTTTTACCTACCTTTTTAGCCAAATAGCCAAAAAGTTACTAAATTAGCCTGTTCCCAAACGAGGCCTAAATAAACAAGCTACTCCAACAAAGGAAGAAGATCAGTAATGCAAATAAAAAATAGTATCATAGGGTAATGGATTCAGAAATAAAAAATCCTAATTTAAACCTGATAAAAAAAAAAACCTAATTAAACCCTAGCAAAAAAATAGACAAATTAGAAACCCTAGATGCAAGAGTGAGACTCGAAAACTAGAGGAAAGAACCAAAATCAACAATAATAAA
Organism: Camellia sinensis; assembly: GCF_004153795.1. NCBI lineage: Eukaryota > Viridiplantae > Streptophyta > Magnoliopsida > Ericales > Theaceae > Camellia > Camellia sinensis. The sequence continues at coordinate 210,939 of NW_021026958.1, read as the reverse complement.
ACCTAGAGTCTAACAGAGCATACGTACAATCACATCTCAGCCCACGTACCACACTAACCAAAAAAAAAACAAACAAAAAAAACTTACCAAATATTGAGAGAGCAGATGAAGACAAGGAAAAAAGCTCCAAAATCAAGAGAGAAACACCAAGATTGCAGCAATGACGACCACGCAAACCCTAGGGGGTAGAGAGAGAAGGAAAACACGAAGAGGGGGAAAAAATATGAACTGAAAAGACACCCCTTTAGAATTTGAACCGCGACAGGTCGCTCGAGCGAAGACTCTATCGCTCGATCGAGGGCAATAATGCACAGGGGTTCGCTCAAGCCAAGAACTTGACGCTCGAGCCAAAAACACATGCTCTCAGGTCTAATGCAGTAGCAAAAGCACGCTCAAGCGAGGACTCCGTCGCTCAAGCCAAGAAGAGAAAACAAGATTCCAATTTTTTTTTTTTTTTTTTTACACAAAAACAAGATACTGAAAAACATGAAATGAGGCCTGGAACACAAGTAGATGATCACATTTGGCCAAACTTGACACTAAGATGAAATAATCCGCATATCATGAACCCTGTATACTTGCATTTTTAAAAAAACAATGACATTGGAAATCATGAGTAAAACAGATAAAATATAATCAGTGATCATAAGCAACATGAGAATATACAACTCAAAATCCAACATGAGATCTCACAAATAAAGTGTGTGTGTGCAATCCATGAGAGTCCACTGAGCTAGAGTTAATCCTCGTAGTGATCGGATGGCTGGACCTCCAGCAAGAGTAACTGAACAGCACAGAGAAAAGTCAAACCACTAGGAATCACGGGGTATTTGTTGAGTAAATGCGGAGGCTCCCCCTCAATCAATAAGTCCCTTTTTTTTTCTTTTTTTCTTTTTTTTTGACTTTTTCTTTCTTGTGGGCACTCACTGGTGGCATTCACGCTCAAGAGTATGGAAACTAAACCAGAGAAGAATGAAATCAATAATGATGGCCTGGTTGGTGCCTCTGAGGTAGCCTTTTCCTAATGCCCGGACTCCAATGAACTGAGGGAGAAACCGTGGAAGTGAAAAATGATGGTAGATGGTTAAGAGACTCAACATCACCCATGATATACTAGTATCGGTCAATTCCACTGTAAAAGTACAAGAAACACTGTTAGTGGTCCATAGAGAACTTTGATCACTTGTGCGGAAAACCCTGCAACAATTTATCTCAAGGATGTGTACAGAATGAGTTCATGAGGTTAATGAGCATGTGCATTCAAAATGAGCTATGAACAAAGAACAATGAGATCTTGTAAGCAGCATGAGTAGTGTACATAAAAAGTTGGATGCAAGAAAAACAGATATCAATGACAATGAGATTATAGCATCCAAGCACACATAAAGCCAAACACTCACACCCACTCAAGAAACACATAACACTCTAATGATCGAGCATGACACCCAAGGTCTTTCTAAGGAACTCAAACCGAAGAAGATCAAGGGGTTTTGTAAAAATATCAGCTTTTTGATGCTCAGTGGGAACATACTCAAGAACAACAAGGCCCTCTTCTACTAACTCTCGAATAAAATGATGACGAATGTCAATGTGTTTGGTGCGAGTGTGTTGGACAGGATTTTTTGAAATGTTTTATGTCACTTGTGTTATCACAGAAAAGAGTGAGAGTGTCCTGCTCGATCCCATAATCATGAAGCATTTGCTTCATCCACAGCATTTGTGCACACCAACTCCCTGCAGCAATGTACACAGCCTCAGCAGTCGAAAGGGAGATGGCATTTTGCTTTTTACTATGCCAGGAAACCAGATTATTCCCAAGAAAAAAACACCCCCGGATGTACTTTTTCTATCATCAGCACACCCTGCCCAGTCGGCATCAGAAAAACTAGTAATTTCAGCTGTAGTATCAGTAGAAAACCAAACCCTATACCCCAATGTCCCATTAACATATTTAATGATGCGTTTGACAGCAAGTAGATGAGACTCTTTAGGACTGGCTTGGTAACGGGCACAAACACCTACACTGAAAGCAATATCAGGACGACTGGCTGTGAGGTAAAGAAGACTCCCTATCATACTCCTATAAAGGGTAGGATCAACATCAGTACCAGAAGTATTTTTGGAAAGGTGAAGATTGGTGCTCATGGGAGTGCGTGCATGTTTGGCAGACTCAAGACCAAACTTTGACACAAGATTTTTGGCATACTTAGACTGAGAAACAAACATACTTGAAAGAGACTGTTTAATTTGAAGACCCAAAAAATAAGACAACTCTCCCATCATGGTCATCTCAAACTCATGTGTCATGCAATCCGAAAAATATTTCACAAGATGATCAGCAGTGGATCCAAACACAATATCATCAACATAAATCTGAGCAACAAGAATATGAGACTTAGTATGTTTCACAAATAAGGTCTTATCCGTACTACCCCTTTGGAAATCATTTTCAAGAAGAAAGGTAGTAAGTCTATCATACCAAGCCCGAGGAGCTTGTTTCAATCCATACGAAGCCTTGTCTAACTTGTACACATGATTCGGACATTCAGGGTCCTCAAACCCTTTTGGTTGCTCAACATATGCCTCTTCTTTCAAGTACCCGTTCAGAAAGGCACTTTTCACATTCATTTGAAACAATTTGAAACCAAGAAAATATGCAACACCAAGTAAAATACGAATAGATTCGAGACGTGCAACTGGGGCAAACGTCTCATCATAGTCAACACCCTCTACTTGTGTGTAGCCTTGAGCAACCAACCTAGCTTTATTCCTAACCATAGTACCATTCGCATCAGATTTATTTTTAAAGATCCACTTGGTACCTATCACATTCATGTCTCTAGGTCTGGGAACTAGAGTCCAAACTTTGTTACGTTCAAATTGACCTAATTCTTCATGCATAGCATTAACCCAACTATCATCTAGCAAGGCCTCTTTAATGTTCTGAGGTTCAAGTAATGAAACATAACACATAAGTGATACCTCATCCCAAATCTGTCTTCGGGTTTTCATTCGATCCGATACACTTCCAATCACCTGTTGAGCTGGATGATTCAGTTTCACCCTTGCTGATGGTTTGAACTCAGGACTTGCGGTGATAGAAGCATCAGGAGTGATGTCCCTTTGAGCACTTTTTGGACTTGAACTTACCTGTGAGGATGGTGCTGTAACAACCTCTTGTGATTGGTCCTCAGCTTCTCTTTGAATGTGTGGTTCAGTATCCAAGATTGGAGACTCACCATTGTCATCCTCATTTGTTGCTAGAGTAGGGGAACCTGTATCATCTATAACCACATTGATAGATTCCATTAAAGAAGAAGTTCTCAGGTTATAAACTCGAAAAGCCCTACTAGTGGTTGAATACCCTAGAAAAATACCTTCATCACTTCGGGAGTCGAATTTGCCCAAAGGCTCTCTATCTTTGAAAATGTAACACTTACTCCCAAAAGTTTTGAAGTATTTTACATTAGGTTTCAATCCCTTCCACAATTCATATGGAGTTTGTAAAGTGCAGGGCCTTAAATACACGCGATTTATGACATAAACAGCAGTATTTAGGGCTTCAGCCCAAAACTTTGGAGGAAGTTTCTTACTAAGGAGCATGACCCTAGCCATTTCTTGAACAACCCTGTTCTTCCTCTCAATAACTCCATTTTGTTGTGGAGTAATAGGTGCAAAAAATTCATGCTTAATTCCATGCATATCACAAAAATTCGAAAACGAACTATTTTCAAACTCACGACCATGATCAGTTCAGATTTTTATGATACGCCCAATGGAAACACCCTGTTCATTTTGGATTTTAAGGACTAAGGCCTAGAAAGCATCAAACGTATCAGATTTTTCTCTTAAAAAATTTATCCACGAAAATCGAGTAAAATCATCAACAGTTAAAAAATATATCTTTTACCTCCGATGCTTTCAGTGCGAGTGGGTCCCATTAAGTCCATGTGAACCAATTCAAGAGGACGCTTGGTTGTAAAGTTGTTCACCTTTTTATGAGGGGCACGGGTTTGCTTTCCAAGTTGACATGGTCTACATACATGGTTCAGATTCTTACCCAATTTAGGTACTCCTCTCGCAAGCTCTTTGTTGGCTATCTTAGTTAGGTCTTTGAAATTCATATGACCTAATCTTTGATGCCACAAGTCAATGTTACTTATGATGGCAAAGTGACAAGTGAGATCATTAGTAGTAACAATCCCATAGCAGTTATCAGATGTGCGAACCCCATGCAAGACAGTATTTCCCTTTTTATCCAAAATTTCATATTTACTTTTTGAAAACAATACTTCATGGTGGGAATCACATATTTGACTAATGCTCAAAAGATTTGCTTTAAGACCATCAACAAGAAAAGCATTTTTGAGCTTGGGGAGACCAGCAACACTTATAGAGCCCTTACCAATGACTCTAGAAGTGCCGCCATCTCCAAAGGTAACAATTCCTCCATCATATTTTTCAAGAGTGGTAAAGTAGGATTTGTTACCGGACATGTGACGAGAGCACCCACTATCAAGATACCACATGTGTGAGTCATGTGCTTTTAGAGCAGTGTGAATAACTAAACAAGTCAAGTCATCTTTTCTCACTTAAATCTTTTTGGTCTTAACAAAATCAAGTCTAGTGGTCTTGGTAAATGTCTTGGCGTTGTGAACACCCTCATGAAACTTGGTATTCCGCCTAGACATGTAAGGTTGTCTCCTAACCCAAAAAGTATTCGAATTTCTACCCTTTTGAGACACCTTACCAAACAATTCAAAGCAATAAGGACGAATGTGGCCATACCTACCACAGTGATGACAAATAAAAACAGGTTTTACCTTCCTTTTGACGATCTTACCCCCTTTAGGTAGATGAATAGAGGGATCAGCCTGGTCTACCTTCAGCTTTCCCTTTGCTTGAGTCTTCAGGTCATGTGAAGTGGAGGCCTGTCCCATGTGAGCTGTTGCACTATAGCCTAGCCCACTTTTGTCACAACCCATTTGTTGAGTCCCGAGGATGTCTTCTAAAGATTTGGAACCTTTGTTCCACATGGCAATAATGGCACTAGCAATACAGGGTTCTTCATCTTTCTGACAGACTATCTCTTCCAATGTAGCTTGTGACATCTCAAGGCTTTCAAGCTTCTCTTCATATGTGGAATACACCTTCAGAAGTTCATTCCTTTCAGTTTCACAGGACAGAAGTTTTCCACATAAGTCTTGCTTGTCACTTGAGATCTTGATGATATTCTACTTTGTTGCTACAAGTTCTCCTTTCAGCTTGACATTCTCACTTTTACATGCTTTGAGTTTGAGAGAGAGTTTTTCATTAATTTTGGAAAAATTTAGAGATTCCTCGTAAAGCTTTTCGTAAGCTTGTTGCAGTTCATCACCATTAATCTCATCATTGTCTTTTGATATTTCATCATCCTCTTTTAGTTCTTCATTCTTCTTGACGTCATCCAATCTAGCAACTAAGGCAGGAAAGTTGTTGGATGGTGGTGAGAGTGAATCTCCTCTTTCATGAAATTGGCTCAGAATTTCCCATGCATCTTTAGCCTTTGTGCAGTGAGCAACCCATTGCTTTTCTTCATCAGAAATTGCTCCACGGATAATAGTCAGGGCTCTCTGATTGCTCGGATTATCAGCACTTTCTGTATCTTCTTCAATGGCCTACCAGCCTTCTAGATCAAAAGCTCTCAGAAAAGCCCTCATTCTGATCTTCCAATACAGGTAGTTACTCCCATCGAAGGTGGGAGCATGATGCAGGTTCTGACCATGAGCTAACTCCGCTGGCTTTGGAAGAGGTTGAGTGAAAGTGGACCAAAATGCCATGAAAGCACTATCCCCGTCTTCTCCAGATTCAGGTTCTCCGGGTTCTTGCTCCGACCTGCTTTCATCATCCCAAGTCACAGTGTAGACTTTCTTTCGATTCTTTTTCGAAGAGCATTGAAGGGCAATGTAACCAAACCCTTGACATTCATAGCACTTGACCCCTTGCCCCTTTATAATCTTCTTTTTAGTTTTTGGAGCAAGTTTTGGTGGAAAAGTTTTGGGTTTTTCATTACTCTTGTCTTTTGAAATAGGGTCTCTGAAATTAGGCTTCTTTTTCTTCAATTTTTTTTTAAACTGTTTAGTAAACATAGCCGTCATCTCAGACTCTAAATCAAATTCAGTCTCCGGAGTTTTTGCAGTCTCATGAGCACTAGTGAAAGCCACACTTTCTTTTTGTTTTTTCTTTGAAATCTGGTGGGGCTTCATAAGTCTGCAAGTTTCCAACCAACTGATCAAGCTTGAGGGTATCAACATTCTGAGCCTCCTCAATGGCTATCACTTTTGATTGGAACCTCTCGGGTAATGACCTCAAAATTTTTCCAACAACTTTAGCTTCTGGGATTTTTTCACCGAGTGTGAAACAAGAATTCACAATATCACTGAGTTTTGCATAGAAATCATCAAACGTCTCATCATCATGCATAAAAAGCTTTCAAAAGCGGAGGTGAGATGTTGAAGTTTTGACCTTTTGACAGAAGTAGTACCTTCGTGAATCGTTTCCAAAATGTCCCAAGCCTCTTTTGTTACCTCACACGTGCAGATACGACGAAACTCTTCAGGTGTGACGGGGCAAAACAGGGAATTGAGAGCCTTACTGTTCCAACTCGAGTTTTGGTAATCAGTTGTGTCCCATTTATCAAGGGGTTTAGGAATATCAACACCATTAATGGTGATAGTAGGTACACTCCACCCATAGATCACGGAATGCCAAACTTTTTCATCGATGGATTTTAAAAATTCTCTCATACAAGCTTTCCAATAAGAATAGTTTGTACCATCGAGTAAAGGAGGTCTATGGGTCGAGTTACCTTTACGAATAGAATCCATATCACTAGTCACACATGCAATTGAAAATCCATATCACGAGTAAAGGAGGTCTATGGGTCGAGTGACCTACTCTGATACCAATTGAAAATCCTAAGTGATTCGTGATTAGATCAAGATTAAAATATTCCAAATCTCAATTATTCAAAACATGTAATTTAAATCATCAAGTACTTACGAAAGTGATTTAGATCGTTGTTTTTTTGAATAAACAATAAATCGACACAAACGATTTTTACGTGGAAAAAACCACAATTGAAGAACCTTCAATTGTAATCAAAAAAACCATGAGCGAAACGCCACTAATCAATCCACTACTGAAGAAAGAAAGATTACAAAGATAACACACAAATTATCTAACTCAGTCAATTTGTCTTCGAATCTTCTGTAACTCTTTCACTGCGCCTTCGTCTCGGAACTGATCAATCCTGAAGTTGAATCCACAACTTCACTTGTCGAATTAACGACTACGTATAGAATCAAACGCCTTTTGAAACTCTATGCTTGAATCTTTGGAATCCGCCGAAGAATAACTCTCTTGTATGTATACGAACAATCTCCTTGATATGTGCTTCTCAATTCATGAGTTGAATACTCATTCAATTTTACCAAAGAAAACTCACAAAAAACTCTCCACAAGAAAACCTTAGAAAACCTCAAAATAGATCTGAAAGAGTAAAAACAAGTTTTGGGAGAAAACCAACTACTTATAGAAATCCAAAGTAATCCTAGTTTTGGAAGAAAACCAATTCCTTATAGAAATCCGGATTTTGAAGCTCGCTCGAGCGAAGCTTCTCTCGCTCGAGCGAGAACCTTAACTCGCGTGATTTCCACTAGTGCCTTCGCTCGAGCCACGAAACCTTCGCTCAAGCGAGAAATGAACTCTTTCAGGTTTTATGCAGACGCAGTTTCTTCGATCGAGCCACCTAGTCTTCGCTCGAGCGCACATTCAGCTCTTTTAGGTTTTAAGCCAGACGCAGTCCTTCGCTCGAGCGAGCAATACAAAACAGTACGGAAAATTACAACTCGATTACGCAAGTTTGTTCACGGGATTGACAAGACTTAGGGACCTAACATCCCCAAAACCACTTCTCCACAATGTATAAGTAGAAATTTTCAATTGGGAATTGCCTTCTTCACCAAAAAATAGTAGAAAGACTGTCTATCGATTATCCTTACTATGAACTTGATTTTTGTTAATGGCAAGAGATGCAGAATTTTATCACTAAATCTAAAATGCAAATATTATTAATACAAGAACTTGGATAACATAAATAAAGGACCAAAATGTTAGCATTAATAAGATGATTGATAATAAATGGATAGAGTTCTTAAAAAAAAAATAAAAAATCTTCCAGCCAGAAATAAAAAAATAATAATAACAATAATGTGTCGATAGCTCCTCTCTCATCAATTATTTGTAGAATATTTTAAAGTACACAGAATTTGACTACAGAACCGGATCGCATCTCATATGCAAGAGAGTCATATCTGAATCTGTAATTAATTTCTGTGTATGTAGAAGAATGGTTATTATGTGCTTCCTCTATGATACTACCAGCGCTTATAGAGGCGAATCTCTCGATCGTTGAGTGATTGCCGTGGTCTTGCATTTTGCTCTGCATACTGTGAAATGAAATCAATCATGAAATATATGTCAATGCCTTCATTAATTTTGAACTACTTATTTGTTAGCAACAATTACTTATTACATTCTATATATAGCTTCTTCTTCTTCTTTTTTTTCTTTTTTTTTCGTAAAACAATAATGAAATAGTTGTTTGCAAAGTTTAATTAGATATTTAGAAAAATAATGTCTAAGTTAAAATATACAATTATTTCAAAATTATAAACAAAGTGACATTAGTTAACAAAATTTAACTAGTTACACATAAATCTGCACGTAAGAGAAAGAGACGATTCACTCCCTCTGTATTATGTGCACATTTTTGTGTACATTTTTTTTTACAAAGTAACACAATTGTAGCTACTTACATCATGAACAGCTTCTCTGAGTAATTTCATTTGTTCCCTCGAAACAGTTCTCACCTAAAGATAGTTTAAATTTATGTCAAAGATGTCATTTGAATTGGCAATGAGAGGGAAAAGAGCCAGATAAAAATAATGGCTTGACATAAACTTACTAAAATATAGTGAGAAGTTCTACCTTTTATTAATGGTCCAAACAACACCTTCAGTGCAAGGAGGAACAGTGAGTGAGCCCACGTATCTGTAATATCTTTTGCCACCCGTTTTGATATCTCTTGGATCAACCATCCCAAAGTGTCTCTCATCTTTCTGATCAATCATATTTGATATATTCCTCATCAACTGAAAATTGATGTTAACACTACCCATTAGATAAAAAGCCAAAAACAAAAACCAAAAAACAAAAAAACAAGTATTCAGAATTTTTGCCCATGTTTAAAAAATAATAATTTAATATGTGGCTAGATTCATTGCAACTTGCAAGTATGACCAGTCTGGGGTTGGTTTTTTTTAGTTATTTTTAAATTTTTTTTTTTTTTTTTTTTCGTTTTTTAGTTATTTAAATTTTTTTTTTTTTTTTTTTTTTAGATGACAAACGATTTAACTCCGCCGGGGTTGTAAACAACTCCGCCGGTCCCAAGCCGGGTTAAGGAGGAGGGTTGTGTGTTAGGTAGCCGACAGCCAACACGTAAAAAAGCCGCTCGGATCCCTTATGAAAATGAATCCTACTTTGAATTGTTTAAATGCTAGGTCGTGCCCCTCAAGTGACGTGTTGCGCCTGCCTCCGGGTGTTTCGAAAATGTGAGCAAGGGGCGCCGCCATCGACGCCTGGGTGCGGTGAAAAATGGCAAAGGTTTCCGCGTTTTTCTGGACGAGCGCGGGTAAAGAAGCTAGTCCAAGACTATAGGTTTAGGATAAGCCACTTGGAACATAGGGACCTTAACTGGTAGGACGATGGAATTGGTAGATGTTATGATTAGGAGGAGAGTTAGTATAGCTTGCATACAAGAAACTAAGTGGGCGGGAGAGAAAGCTAGGGAAATTGAGGATACTGGTTTTAAACTTTTATTATAGTGGTAAGGATAGACGCAGGAATCGGGTAGGAATCATAATTGCCAAGGGTCTTGTGGAAAGTGTGGTGGCGGTCGTTAGGAAGGAGATAGGATTATGCTAGTTAAATTATTTATTGGAGGGAATATAGTGAACATTATTAGCGCTTACGCCCCTCAAGTAGGTTAGATGATCAGACTAAGAGGGATTTTGGGAGCAATGGATGAGATCTTACAGGAGATACCCGTGAGGAGAGAAACCTAGTTATAGGTGAGATTTTAATGGCCATGTGGGCATAGATAAAGTAGGTTATGAAAGGTGCATGGTGGATACGGTTTTGGTGACAGAAATGAGGCTGGAGAGAGAATCTTAGATTTTGCGTTGGCTTCTGACTTGGTGGTGGCCAATACTATGTATAAGAAGAGGAGGAGCATTGATAACCTTTAAGAGTGATTAGTAAGAGCCAAATAGATTATTTCTTAGTGAGAAAAGTAGACTGCCTAAAATGCAAATGATTGTAAGGTGATTCCTGGAGAGAGTCTGGTCTCTCAACATAGGATTTTGATACTAGATTTATGTTTTAGAGGGCAATACCAGCTAGGAAGGATGGTGGCGTCGTTAGGACGAGATGGTGGGACTTAAAAGGGATAAACTAGAAATATTTAAGAATCGAATGGATAAGGAAGGTACTTGGGACTTAGAAGGTGATGCTAACACTATGTGGAATTCGATGGCCAATTGTATGAGGAGAATCTCAAGGAAGTGCTTGGAGAGTCGAAAGGAACGGACCCAGCTCTAGGGAAACTGGGTTGGTAGGGAAGGAGGTCCAAGCGGTAGTTAAGGCCAAAAAAAGAGTGCTTTAAAAGTGGCAGAAGGATAGAACTGAGGAAAACCTTAAGAGCTATAGATTGGCTAATAAGGAGGTCAAGAAAGTAGTGAGAGAGATTAAGTTGAAAGTTTATAATGACCTATACACTAGACTAGATAGTAAGGAGGGAGAGAAGAGGGTATACAAACTTGCTAAGATACGGAGAGGAAAACAAGAGATTTAATCAAGTAAAGTGCATCAAGAGTGAGGATTCTAAGGTATTGGTGAAGGACGATGAGATTAAGGAAAGATGGAAGAATTATTTTGAGAAACTGTTAAATGAGGAACATGGAAAGTACGACAATAGGGGAAGAAATAATCAGTAATACGATAAACCAAGACTATAGGTTCTATCGCAGGATTAGGAATTTTGAAGTGGAGATTGCACTTAAGAAGATGAAATCAAATAAGGCTTTAGGACCTGATGATATCCCTATTGAAGCATGGAAGGTTTGGGTAAAAAGGGAGTTGCTTGGTTGACTAGGTTGTTTAGCAAAATTTTGTTGACTAGGAACATGCCAGATGAGTGGAGGAAGAGTATTTTAGTGCCAATCTAAAAGAAATAAGGTGATGTCCAGAAATTGTAACAACTATAGAGGAATTAAGCTAATGTGTCATATAATGAAAGTGTGGGAGAGGGTGATAGAACGTCGATTGCGAGACATAACAGAGGTGTCAGAGAATCAATTGGGTTATGCTTGGTAGGTCAACAATGGAAGCGATCTATCTTTTGAGGAGAGTAATAGAAAAGTATAAAGAAAAGAAAAGAGACATTCATATGGTGTCTTATCGACCTTGAGAAAGCATATGACAGAGTGCCCCGAGATATAATATGGTGGGCGTTAGAGAAGAAAGAGGTGACCAAAGGCTACAATTGACTGATTAGGGACATGTATGAAGGGGTGGTGACCACTATTAGATCGCCAGCTGGAGAAACAAATGAATTTCCTATCACTGTAGGTACACCAAGGATCTACCTTAAGTCCTTATCTTTTTGCTTTAGTTATGGACGAGTTGACGATAAATATTCAGGATGACGTGCCATGGTGTATGCTTTTTGCAGACGATATTGTGTTAGTGGAAGAGACTAGAGAAGGAGTTAACAACAAAGTTGGAGATCTTGGAGAAAAGCTCTTGAATCTAAGGATTTCGGATAAGCAGAACTAAAACAGAGTACATGGAGTGTAAATTTAGTAACAGTAACAATGAAAGCAGAGGAGAAGTGAAGATTGAGAACCAAGAACTGCCTAAGAGTGAACATTTCGTTATTTAGGGTCGATTATCACAACAGCGGAGAGATTGATGCAGATGTGGCCCATAGGATTAAGGCGGGATGGTGTAAGTGGAGAAGTGCGTCTGGGGTATTGTGCGATAAACGAATACCACTAAACTAAAAGGTAAGTTTTATAGAACGGCTATTAGACCAGCTATGTTGTATGGGACGGAGTGTTGGGCAACTAAGAAACAACATGTAGATAAGATGAGTGTGGCTGAGATGAGGATGCTAAGGTGATGTGTGGTAAGACTAGACAGGACATGATTAGGAATGAGTGTATTCGGGAATGGGTAGGAGTAGCACCGATGAAGAAGATAAGTTGAGAGAGAATCGTTTGAGATGGTTTGGTCATATTCAACGGAGACCAACAGAGGCAGTAGTGAAGAGATGCGATGCTGTAACGGTAGATGGAAGTGTTAGGGGACGGGGTAGCCCTAGATTAACGTTGACTAGCGTTATAAATAGAGATATGAATCTACTTAATTTGACTAATGAAATGGCTTTGATAGGGCCGCGTGGAGAAGAAGGATTCATGTAGCCGACCCCATTTGATGGGACTAAGGCTCGTTTGGTTTGGTTTGTTAGATGACAAACGATTTGGTAACTTGACTTTTGCAGCAAAAGCTACGTTTTTTTTATTTTTTATTTATTTTTTACTCCAAATTGTTTTAGTTTAAAAACTTAATAAATTGAATAAGTTACAATTATCAGATCGACTTAATTTTTTATGTAAATAAAAATATATAAAAGTATTTGACATAATGAAGAGTCTAGATTATCAAAACAATACTCATAATCAGCTTTATTAATCCAAAAAATACCCTCTAATCAAAGATCTGAATTGAAGTCGATACTCTCCCATTATTATTATATTAAATTTTATATTTGTATCATAAACCAATACAAAGGCTAAGTTTGAATTTTTAAAAAAGTCAAAAGTCACTATCCTATTTAAGTCATATCATTTTATTTAAGTCACATCACCTCTCTAACACATCACTTCAAACTCAACCCATATTTCATAAAAAGTCAAAAAGTACACTTATTTAAAACATCCCAAACAACTCCAAAGTCATGTGGTGTATTTATTGCATTGGTTGCTTCCAACAAACTACTTTAGCCATACAACAACAATTTTATAGGCTCTTAAAAAAACATAATTTTCACAAAGTTCACTCGCTTGTGATTTGTTTAAGAAAAAATAAAAAAATAAGAAAAACATAATTGGTTCATATCATTTTGAAATCATAAAAATCTCTAATTTTGAGGGTCTCAAATATTTTTGAGCTATACAATAAGGCCATGTTTGATTCCACAAGACTAATAGTGATGTATTAATAATCCAATCAAATTAGTGTGGTATTCACAATCCCACCCCTACCCCATTACTAATAATCCTACAAATTTATTGGATTAATTATCCATTGGATTGATAATCTTAAAACAAAATGTCAAACAAACATAAGATAATTAGGCCCGGGCATTAATAATCCAAATCTCATACACTAATCCTTCCAATCAAACATGCCATAAGGCTATTCAATAGTTTAAGAAACCTGAACAAATTTTCTAACAATTAAGTTTGGCAAGTGGGTTTGGATAGGTTTGGGACTATTTTAGCCATAAAAGACAAAATAGGATATTTTAGCCACAACAAACAAAACATCATATCAAATCCATAATAATTATATTATTCTCTCACAAAAAAAGTCAAAAAAACCAAAAAATAAAAAAAGCTCTTCCCAAACCAAGCTGTTTAGCTCAGACAAAAATAGCCAAAAAAATTATAAAACCAAAAAGACAACCCACTTCCAATAACCACAATGTCACCTAGAAGTTAGTTTAGATCAAAATAAGGACAATGTTTGGTAAATACCATTATTGACCTTTTTTGTAAAATCTTTATTATTTGACTTTTTTTTGTTACAAGCTTTATTTATATTTATTTCAAACTTGACGAATTTGTCAAAGATACAACAAAAACTATCAAATTCATATATTTAAAAGATGTATATATATATTTGTGATCCCTATATTAATTTTGAATTGAATTCATATTATACCAGAAAGAATATAGTATTACCGAGACACATTTGTGATTTTTTATTTTTTTATTTGTAGCAATAGTGAAACTAAATCTTAATCATACTGATGTACCTGAGTGAGAAAAGGATCGGGTCGACCAATCTTGTAGAAGGCCCAATTACAGCAATCTTAGTCTGTTCGTTCTCTTGTGGGGCTTTCATGAACCATGTGTAGTTCCATGGCATACCTATTATTATTATTCACAAACATTAATTGTAGTTGATGATACATACTAAAATAACTACTATGAGAGGGAGAGAGAGAGAGAGAGAGAGAGGCAGACCTTCTGCCATTGAAGGAGTGCTCTGAAGGAGAGTATGGAGTTGGTACTCAGCCATTGATTTCAATTGATCCAGCTTCACCAAGAGTCCATTTAATCTACATATGGACATGAAATTTTTGTACAAAATTATATAATATAAGTGAAAACGTTGTGACCTTTTTTGAAATTGAAAATCACGCTAATTTTCTCAATTTTCTTGAATTAACACATCAAATACTCATGTCATTTCTATAAGTAGCTCAAAAATAATTTATATAAATTAAATTAATTTTTCAATCCTCTCAATCATTACCAAAATTTATTAATATTGTTTCCTTAAAATTACCTTATTCTAATTGGAACCATAATATATATAGTTATACATACTAAACTTCAAAGACTTCTATAATTATATTTAAAAAGTTTAAGAGATATAACAATGGGAGGGTGCTGAACGTTAGGTCCTCAAATTTTTTTTTTTTTTTCTTCTTTAAAACATAATGACAACATAATTCTTTTTTTAAGTATAGGGGAAAAAAATAGAAAATAAAAAAATTATTTAAAGATTTTAAGTTAAAAAACAAGCGAATTGTGTAGATTAAAACTATGACTATGATCCATTATATTTTAAATGATGGGATATTCATATTCTCTATTTAATATGAGTTGTTGTCGGGTTATATATCTTTTTTTTTTTAATAAACTTTTTCATATTTTGTTTTTGTATAAATGAAATAAATACAAAATATAAAAAAAACATTTTTAATTGCTAGCTAAATCTACTCCCAGCATAACAAGAGCACCAAGCTCCCTTTTATAGATAAAACAAAAGCGATGATAATTTCGAGCTTGACATCTTTATAATAATGACGCAGGGGAATTACAAGGAGTTTTTTACTACAGTGTAAGGGGAATTGAAAGGAGTTTTTACTGTCAAATATGAGATAAAATTACTTAAAAATATTTACTGATCACGTGGTTATTTTAAAATCAAAATTATGTATGTGTATATTTTTTTTAGTTTAAAGTATTTTTTTAATGGAAGACCAGTCGATGGGCACATTTTTTATATTGGAAAAAAATAAAAAAATAAAAAAGAATTGAAACACACGTGAAATTTTTGCAACTTTAGGTCTATATAATATTGAAAACAGTAGAAGGAGTAATTGATTAAGAGTCATAAAATCTAAAATTAAGAGTCAAAATTAATTAAATTGAAAGGTACATGGACCAGAATGAGATATAAGAGTATTAATGTAATTTGTAATAAAATGAACATTAATGTAATTTTATTAAATGGTTTTTGTCTTGCGCTTCATCTATTGGCTGCCGATAGTTATAGGCCGACATGTATGTCTACTTAATTGCATAATCGGACGCTGTCCAGAACTCCTAGGGGAATGTCTACCATAGAAGATAGAGTTGCTAAAGCATAGCGAACCTGTTGTTCTCTCTCAGTAGATGCGTGAAAGTCAACTTTTTCAAACCTAGGAATCAGAAACATTTCCAAGGTCTGGTGATAAGCCTTTCACTTTTCTTCTTGACCTTTCTAGTCGTCTGTTTGCGTTGAGAAATAACTAGATCCGAGTTCCAATGACGTCTAACCTTTTTTTTCCTTAATTCCAGGGCCTGCTTCTAAACCAGCGATACATGCCGTCATAAACCTGCTTCGTAATTGTTACACCTGAACCGAAGTTTGAAGGCTAAAGGTATATGGGAGTCGTCAGTTGCTTATCAGCAACACACCTATCCCATTAACCGTATGATTAGACGCTCCGTTCAAAGTCTACATTGTCCACGTCTCTTCCTCGACTTGCCAGAATGGCCATCATCTGGGAACATGTATTCTACCGCTTCATCCCCTATCCACTAGGTTTGATCTGCTAGAATTCCGCTACAGCTCTCCCCTTGACCGACTTGCGGAGTACATACTGAGACAAATTCGGGAGAGGAGAAAGCTAAAAAACCAACGGGCTAAGCCTACCCTGAAGCGCTTGGTTTCTTCATAAAAGAAATATTGATGGGATCTAATTTCTCGAAACAGGATCTACAGAGTAAGCTAACAAGTAGGCCTCAACTTCTTGGTAGCCCCCATACCAAGGTTATGGCAACCTTTCTCCAAACAGAGTTGTGGGGACACCCCTGTTCCGTAGTATGTTAATTAGTCCTTAACATGATGGATTATGTATTTTGATATGATTTTTGTGTTCCACCTATGTGAAAAATTGTGGTTTGAAATTTATCTGTTCATCGAGGAATATCTGTTTGAGTAGTTGTTTTGGAAATTAATGAGGGCCTTTATCGGGCCACGAACTCCCGAAATTTGATTACGCCATTTGTGGTTGGCATAATTTATAGGGCCTACGGTGAAATTTAATTGAAATTTGATTCTGGGTTCACATTTAAACTGAATTAAATTGAGAAATTAAGTACCCCATTTATTTTAATATTAAAATATTTTGTTATGCGGGCTTGTTGTATATTTTGTATTGCACTCCTCCTTTAGCTCTCTTAAAACCAAAAATCTGAGTTAGACAACTTGAGAGTGAGAGGATGAGGCCGGCCCATTGGACGAGAAAAAGGCGAGAGATTTGTGTAATTGGCTCAAGACTGGGAATTTGAAGATCTAGCTCAAGCTTTGGCAGGGCTTGAGTGTTGAAGCTCTTTAGGTAAGTGATTTCACTGAAATCTTACTTGTAAATTTGTAAGTTCAGGGTTGTTTGTGATCAAGACACATGTAATGAGTTTGATTTTTGTGAGATTGAAGTCTTAGAACTCATGCATGTAAGAAATTACTTTGAATTTGCATGTTTGAGCTTTGGAAACACATTGATTCATGTGGAGTTTTGTGTTAAAGCTCATATGTACGTCACCATTTGTACCATCTAAGTTGAGAATGATGAGCATCCCACATGCATGTCGAATCATGGGAGTATAAGTCTTGAATGTTTGAATTTGAGCATAGTTGATGATGGGTTTGAGGACCAATTTGGGACATGCATTGTAGATAATTCATTGTAATGAGCTTCCCTAATGTTGTAATCTGCATTAGGTAGCCCATGTTAGCATGTGTAATAATGTGTAATTTGACATTGCATGCAAGAAATGTAGATGGAAAACTGATTTGCGGAGTCAAAGAACACGATTCTGGGAAACCCAGATTTTTGAGGGTGCCGCTCGAGCGGAGCGGGACTGGTAATGGCCGCTCGAGCGGGAAAATCGTCGCTCCCTAGCATTTTTGCAGAGTTGGATGCCCCGCTTCGAGCGGGAACATTTCACGCTTCGAGGCGTGGTTTTGTAGACGGACCTTCAGCTCGAGCCGCATTCTTTGTGCAAACCATACCTGCAGGCCTTAAGGAAAAAAGGGAGAGAAATTAACCCCTTTAAATTTTTTTCCAGAAATTTTTTTTCCACCACCTTAGGCAACTTCAACTAAGTCATAGGTGTGATTTTTTTCAAGTAAGGAGTTTATCTCCTCTTCCATGGCCTTTTTTCCAATCACCTTTCTTTGCATGCTCAATTGCTTTTTGGTAGCTCTCAGGCTCCCTTGATCGAAAATCAACACAAATTCATTGGGAGGATACTTTCTTGAAGTTTGTCGGTCCCTTGTAGATTTCCTCAACTCAAGTTTGTGGTGGCAGTTCTTGAGTTGGATGCTCTTCCCTTAATTTCTAGCTCAACTTCATTAGGATTAGCATCATCCTCTACATCTTCAATAGGTAACTGCACATTCTCTCTCGTTTTCATCATCAATTGAAGATGAAGGAGATGAATCCATGTCAATGAGATTCACTATTTTTGGCTCCGGTTGATCACCTTTGCCAAAGTCTTCATTGTTTGGTCTTCAGAAACACAACATCACGGCTTCGAATGACTTTCTTGTCGACCGGATCCCAACAAGCTATACCCAAATTCATCACGCCCATAGCCAAGAAAAATACATTGTCTTGACTTACTATCAAGCTTGGACCTCTCATCCTTTGGAATGTGAACAAAAGCTCGGTAACCAAACACTTTCAAGTGCTCATAAGACACATTTTGCCGTCCAAACTCTTTTTAGAACATCACCATTCAAAAGGATAGGAAGGAGACAAATTGATTACGTCAACCGCTGTCTTCAATGCCTCACCCCAAAAGGATCTTGGCAATTTAGCTTGTGAAAGCAAACACCTTGTTCTTTCCCACAATGGTGCGATTCATCCTCTCGGCAACGCCATTTTGTTGAGGAGTCTTCTTAACTATGTCTTTTGATGCCGAATACCTTGGCTGCGACAATACTCATCAAATGGCCCAACGTATTCACACCATTGTCTGATCGGATGCACTTCAATTTCTGCCCTGTTTTCTCTTTCAACCATGGCCTGAAAACGCTTAAATACTTCTAGAACTTGATCTTTAGTTTTTAGTAAAAAAAGCCCAAACTTTCCTTGAATAATCATCAAATGAAAGTAACAAAATAAAGTGCACCACCATTGTTCTAACTTTTAAAGGACCACAAATATCGAATGAATCAACTCCAAAACATTTTCTTTCTAGAAGCAACATTTTTTGAAAAGAAACTCTACTGTTGTTTACCCGCCAAACAATGAACACAAGTTTTGAGATGTGTACTTTTTCAAATCGGGTAGAAGCTCTTCTTGAACAAAACTTTGCAGCCCCTTTTCACTCATATGGCCAAGCCGCTTGTGCCACAATTCGGTACAAGTATCATCTTCAAGTGCATTGACAACACCTTTACAAATTTCCTTGCATCGAATAGTTATATGAGTCTTCTTGCACTTAGCCACCACCAAAGAACCCTTTGTGAGCTTCCATATCCATCACCAAATTTGTTGTTGAAGCCTTCATTCATCTAGCTTTTCCAGTAGAGATCAAATTGAGGCGAATGTCGGGAACATGTCTCACATCTTTAAAGCAACAACTTGCAGCCCAAATTTGTTTCCAAGCAAACATCACATTATGCCAATAATCTTGGACAGACCTTCATTACCCATTCGAACAAAACCACAATCTCCTTCGGTGTAGGTAGTGAAGAAATCAACTCGAGAAGTCACATGAAAGAAGCACCAGAATTAATCATCCAATTACTCTCTTGGCCCACAAAATTGATACAATCATCTTCACAAACGACCATGAGATCATCGTAAGTAACTGCCGTTGTGTCTTTCTGCTTCTTGTCCACACTTTTGTCACGCATTTTCTTCTTATTCTTGAGCTTTCGGCATTCCCGCTTCATGTGCCCTTTCTCATGGCAATAATGGCACTCAATGTCTTTCTTTGAAAAAAAAAATCATCTTTTGATTTGTTACGGCTTTGATCACGACCATGAGGAGTCTTACTCCTCCCCTTGTTTTACTTCGGCCTCTCACAACAAATGCTTCTGAATGAGAGGCCAAACTGATTTTCTATCATAAAGACTCTCTCAATTTTTTTCATAAATCATGTGCTGAAGTTTCAGTAGCAACATGAGAAACACACTATCATCAATCCATTGACGGATAACACCAACGGCTTTTCGATTAAGCCTCTTCCATTCTTCATCTTTCATACCTTCAGGTTTGCCACTATCACCCTCAATGGGCCATACAAATCTTTACAAAATAATAGGTCCTCCATTTTAATTTTTCAAGTTACCCAATTGCTTCCATTGAAGCTACACATACGACCCACATTCCCCTCCATTGATTTACCACAAATAAATAAACTCAACAAACCGTAAGCTCTAATATCAGTTGTTTGGGAAATCTATGATTCCCCGCAAGTAAATCAATTAATAGGAAAAAAACTAATGCGGAAAAATTAATCAAATGTAACACAAGAATTTTTACGTGGTTTCCTCAATGTGAGGTACGTTCACGGGATCGAAATCCGATTCCACTATTAACCAAGAGTTTCCAAACGATTACAACA
>NW_021026958.1:118185-190611 GCF_004153795.1 Camellia sinensis | reverse complement strand
CGAGACACGAATGGTCTCACAAAACCACCCTTAGGTGAATTCTAAGTAATCACAAATAAACAAGAGGAAAGACCTCACCAAATTGATGAACCAAAATCTTTAGAATTAGGGTTGAAAAAGACCCAAAATAATTAACCCAAATCAAAACCTTCAATGTAGACCTTCAAAGCAGAACCGAAACAGAGTTGCAAAGCAAAGCACAAATTCTTGAATTTGATGGCACCAATTCTTGGATTGACCAAGTCAAACAGGGCAACAATCAATACCAATTGAAGCCCAACAAATTACCAAGCACTCTCACCAATCAATTGATCAAAAACGTGCTGCAACTTCCCAAGCAAAAACGGCTGCACTTTTTCTTTTGGGAAAAATAATACCAATCATATATTGTGCATCTAAGATTTTTTTATCAAACCATTAGTTGTTTCCAAATTGAATTGGGTCTCCATAAAATTAAATATAATATATAAAAATATATTATAATTAATACTAAACCAAATTAAACTCTTTTTCCAAAATCAATTGGATCCCACACTCCAATAAAGAGGTATACCCAACAGTCACGTGGTGCATTTATTGCATTGGTTGCTTCAACAAACTACTTTAGCTATACAACAACAATTTTATAGGCTCTTAAAAAAACACAATTTTCACAACTTCACTCACTTGTGATTTGTTTAAGAAAAAGTTAAAAAATAAAAAAACATAATTGGTTCACATCATTTTGAAATCATAAAAATCTCTAATTTTGAGGGTTTTAAATATTTTTGAGCTATACAATAAGGCTATTCAATAGTTTAAGAAACCTGAACAAATTTTCTAACAATTAAGTTTGGCAAGTGGGTTTGGATAGGTTTGGAGCTATTTTAGTCATAAAAGACAAAATAGGTTATTTTAGCCACAATAAACAAAACATTACATCCAATTCATAATAATTACATTATTCTCTCACAAAAAAAAGTCAAAAAAGCAAAAAAACAAAAAAACTCTTCCCAAACTAAACTTTTTAACCCAAGTTAAAATAGTCAAAAAAAATCATAAAGTCAAAAAACCAACTGGCTTTCCAAACGACACAATGTCACCTAGAAGTTAGTTTAGATCAAAATAAGGACAATGTTTGGTAAATACCATTATTGACTTTTTTTGTAAAATCTTTGTTATTTGACTTTTTTTTGTACAAGCTTTATTTATATTTATTTCAAACTTGACGAATTTGTCAAAGATACAACAAAAACTATCAAATTCATATATATACAATGTATATATATTTGTGATCCCTATATTAATTTTGAATTGAATTCATATTATACCAGAATGAATGAATATAGTATTACCGAGACACATTTGTGATTTTTTATTTTTTTTTATTTGTAGCAATAGTGAAACTAAATCTTAATCATACTGATATACCTGAGTGAGAAAAGGATCGGGTCGACCAATCTTGTAGAAGACCCCAATTACAGCAATCTTAGTCTGTTCGTTCTCTTGTGGGCTTTCATGAACCATGTGTAGTTCCATGGCATACCTATTATTATTATTCACAAACATTAATTGTAGTTGATGATACATACTAAAATACTACTATGAGAGAGAGAGAGAGAGAGAGAGGCAGACCTTCTGCCATTGAAGGAGTGCTCTGAAGGAGAGTATGGAGTTGGTACTCAGTGCCATTGATTTCAATTGATCCAGCTTCACCAAGAGTCCATGTAATCTACATATGGACATGAAATTTTGTACAAATTATATAATATAAGTGAAAATGTTGTGACCTTTTTGAGATTGAAAATCACGCTAATTTTCTCAATTTTCTTGAATTAACACATCAAATACTCATGTCATTCTATAAGTAGCTCAAAATATAATTTATATAAATTAAATTAATTTTTCAATCCTCTCAATCATTACCAAAATTTATTAATATTGTTTCCTTAAAATTACCTTATTCTAATTGGAACCATAATATATATAGTTATACATACTAAACTTCAACGACTTCTATAATTATATTTAAAAAGTTTAAGAGATATAACAATGGGGAGGGTGCTGCACGTTAGGTACTCAATTTTTTTTTTTTTTTCTTCTTTAAAACATAATGACAACATAATTCTTTTAAGTATAGAGGAAAAAAATAGAAATATAAAAAAAATTATTTAAAGATTTTAAGTTAAAAAACAAGCGAATTGTGTAGATTAAACTATGACTATGATCCATATATTTTAAATGATGGATATTCATATTCTTTATTTAATATGAGTTGTTGTCGGGTTATTTTAGCCAATTAATTTGAGATTATTTATTTATTTATTATTTGGGTGTACCTTCAAGGGTGATTTGGGGATATATATATAACTATGACTACCAATTAGATGAAAGGGGAGAAAAGGGAAGGAAAGGGAGAAGGTATGGAGGAAGCTGCTGTGGGAGGGGGGGGAAAGAAAAGGGATTCTGTTTCTCTAAACTCCCCAAACCCAAAGAAATTCTCAGACATACATTTTCAGAGATTCTCCCACCCAGAGAATTTCTCTGGACTCCACAATCCAGACAAAATTCCCAGCCAGAGAAATTCTCTCAACCCAAAGAAAATTCACGTCACAGAGAAAATTGGTCCAGAGAAATTCTGGGAAGAATTTCTCTGGACCAACCCAGAGAAAATTCAGTTCAAAAATCAGAGAATTTCTCTGGTTTCAACCCAGAGAAAATTCAATTCAAATAAAAAAAAAAATTCAGTTCACAATTTGAAACCTGGAATGCTTAATTTGGAACCTAGAGAATTTCCCCAACCCAGAGAAATTTCCAGACAAACCTTTCTACAGAAATTCTCTTAACCCAAAGAAATTCTGGGAAGAATTTCTCTGGACTCCACAACTCAGAGAAATTTCCAAAAAATACAGAAAAGACACACATAGAGAATTTCTGAAGGGTGCACCATATGAGGGTATATGCATACAGGCCTGTGTAGTTTTTTCTTTTTAAATATGGCTTTTAGTTCAGTGTCATATTCATTGACATTACCTAATGTCATACCACAGATAGGCACAGATAGGCTGGTGTACTTCAGAGAGAAAAGGGCTGGAATGTATCTTCCAATATTTTATCCAGTGTCATGGGCAGTGGGTGAAATTCCATATTTCTTAATTGCTACACTTGCAGTGATTGAAATATGAAATGGAATGGCAGGAATTGGAACAGATTCGGCTTCAGAATTCCTAATGTATTGGCTAGTGCTCTTTACCTTCACATTGTGCGTAACATATTTTGGGATGACGGTAACTTTTCTAGCACCAGTGCCAATACTTGCTGCATTTATAGTGTCAATTGTGACATCATTGTGGGTGTCCACTTCTGGGGTAGTTGTTTTGCTATCAAACATAAAGTTCTATCGATGGATGTATTGGAGCAACCCATTCCAATTTGCTCTGAATGCAATGACATCAATTAGTTTCTACTGTGACACAAGAGAGTGCAGATCAAAATGCGACTGCCCACAGCTTCCAGACGGCTCTTATGTATGGGATAGATTGGCAATAGTTAGAGCCTTAAATCAAGCAAGGATACAAATGGACATACTCACCTTGTCTGCAATGTGTTTGCTGTTTTCCGGTCTTGCCTTTCTCTTCTTTGTTGTGCTGAAGCACAATTCAACTGCCCATGCATAGAATGTGAAATGACGGAAGATACTGATAAAGCAAAGCGCAGAAACAAATATGTGTATAATTGTTGAGAATGAATTGATCTCAAAGTCTGTGTATAATGTTGGGGCGGTGGTGAAGCTCCGAAGAATGTTGAGGACGAAGAGGAGAGAGAGAGGGGTTGTTTGGTGCAAAAAGAGAGAGGAGAGAGAATGAGAGAGTGAGTGTTATATATGGGTATGGGTGAGGGAGGACCTTAGACTACAAAAGAATAGATTGTGGACCTAATCTATTACTAAAAGTTGAATAGGGACCTTAGACCGATTTTCCCATTCTTTTAAGTATAGTGGAAAAAATAGAAATATAAAAAAAATTATTTAAAGATTTTAAGTTAAAAAACAAGCGAATTGTGTAGATTAAACTATGACTATGATCCATATATTTTAAATGATGGATATTCATATTCTTTATTTAATATGAGTTGTTGTCGGGTTATTTTAGCCAATTTCTTTGTATATATCTTTTTTTTTTTAATAAACTTTTTCATATTTGCTTTTGTATAAATGAAATAAATACAAAATATAAAAAAATCATTTTAATTGCTAGCTAAATCTAGCTCCAGCATAACAAGAGCACCAAGCTCCCTTTTATAGATAAAACAAAAGCGATGATAATTTCGAGCTTGACATCTTTATAATAATGACGCAAGGGGAATCACAAGGAGTTTTTACTACAGTGTAAGGGGAATTGAAAGGAGTTTTTACTGTCAATATGAGATAAATTACTTAAAAATATTTACTGATCACGTGGTTATTTAAAAATCAAATTATGTATGTGTATATTTTTTTTAGTTTAAGTATTTTTTTAATGGAAGACCAGCCGATGGGGCACATTTTTTTTACATTGGAAAAAAATAAAAAAATAAAAAAGAATTGAAAGAGACGTGAAATTTTTGTAACTTTAGGTCTATATAAATATGAAAACAGTAGAAGGAGTAATTGATTAAGAGTCATAAAATCTAAAATTAAGAGTCAAAATTAATTAAATTGAAAGTACATGGACCAGAATGATATAAAGAGTATTAATGTAATTTGTATAAAATGAACATAATGTAATTTGTATTAAATGGTTTTTGTCTTGCGCTTCATCTATTGCGGCGATAGTTTTATAGGCCGACATGTATGTCTACTTAATGATAATCAGACGCGTCCAGACTCCTAGTGGGATGTCTACCATAGAAGATAGAGTTGCTAAAGCATTAGCAAACCTGTTGTTCTCTCTCAGTAGATGCGTGAAAGTCAACTTTTCAAACTTAGGAATCAGAACATCCAAGGTCTGGTGATAAGCCTTCATCTTTTCTTCTTTGACCTTCTAGTCTCTGTTTGCTTGAGAAATAACTAGATCCGAGTCCCCAATGATGTCTAACCTTTTTTTCCTTAATTCCGGGGCGGCTTCTAAACCAGCGATACATGCCTCATAATCTGCTTCATAATTGGACACCTTGATAGATGCGTGAAAGTCAACTTTTCAAACCTAGGAATCAGAACATCCAAGGTCTGGTGATAAGCCTTCATCTTTTCTTCTTTGACCTTCTAGTCTCTGTTTGCTTGAGAAATAACTAGATCCGAGTCCCCAATGACGTCTAACCTTTTTTTCCTTAATTCCAGGGCGACTTCTAAACCAGCGATACATGCCTCATAATCTGCTTCGTAATTGGACACCTTGAACCGGAGTTTGAAGGCTAAAGGTATATGGGAGTCGTCGGGTGCTATCAGCAACACACCTATCCCATAACCGTATTGATTAGACGCTCCGTCAAAGTACATTGTCCACGTCTCTTCCTCGACTTGCAGAATGGCTTCATCTGGGAACATGTATTCTACCGCTTCATCCCCTTCTACTAGGTGATCTGCTAGGAATTCCGCTACAGCTCTCCCCTTGACCGACTTGCGGGTGACATACTTGAGATCAAATTCGAAGATGAGAAGCAACCAACGGGCTAGCCTACCTGTAAGCGCTGGTTTCTCAAAGAAATATTTGATGGGATCTAATCTCGAAACCAGGATTACAAAGTAAGCTAACAAGTAGTGCCTCAACTTCTTGGTAGCCCATACCAAGGTTAGGCAACCTTTCTCCAACAGAGTGTAGTGGGTCTCATAATCCAACATTTTCTTGCTCAAATAGTAGATGGCTTTCTCCACCCTATCCTCAGATTCCTGAGCAAGCATGCATCCCATTATTGTGTCTGTGACCGACAGATATAGAATTAAAGGTTTCCCCAGCTCTAGCGGCAACAACATAGGAAGATTCTGAAGGTACTACTTAATCTTCTTAAAAGCGAATTGACATCGATTATCCCATCGAAATTTCTTTCCTTTCTTCAAGAGACCAAATAATAGTTCACAAGTCAAGGTTAATTTATAAATAAACTGTCTTATGAATTGCACTTTTCCAAGAAAGCCTCGCACCTCCTTTTCAGTCCTTAGTGGTGATATTTCTAGGATGGCCTTGATTTTGGAAGGATCTATCTCGATGCCTCTCTGTGTGATCAAAAAGCCCAGAATTTTCCCTGCTATCACGTCGAAAGTACATTTCTGCGGATTCAACCTCAGTTTATATTCTTTGATCCGTTGAAAGAATTTTTTCAAGGTGGTGTAGTGGTCCTCTCTTTCTTTGTATTTGACAATCATGTCGTCCATGTACACCTCGACCTCTTTGTGGATTATATTATGCAAAATAGTGGTTGCAGCCCTCTGATAGGTAGCCTGGCATTCTTCAGCCCAAACGGCATAATTCGATAGTAGTAGGTACCCCACAGTGTCGTAAATACAGTTTTCTCTTTGTCCTCGGGCGCCATCATAATCTAGTTATACCCGAAAAATCCATCCATGAAGGGTAACAATGCATGACCCGTAGTGAAATCCATTAATTCATCAATGTGCGGCAAGGGAAAGTCGTCTTTCGGACTAACTCTGTTCAAATCTCGAAAGTCCACACACACCCGAATTCTATCATCCTTTTTCGGCACTGGGATGATGTTGGCCAACCAAGTTGGTTATTCAGATACTAACAAGAAACCTACCTCGATTTGCTTAGTGACCTCTTCTTTGATTTTCAATGCCCAATCCGGATGGATTCTTTGTAACTTTTGCTTGATGGGTCAAGCCTCGAGGTCAAGAGGGATCCGATGATGTATAATCTCAGGATCGATTCCAGGCATGTCTTTGTAGGACCACGCGAAAACATCTTTGAAATCTTTTAATAAAATGACTAGGCACTCGCGCTCCTTCGAAGACAACATGGACCCGATCTGGACCAGACACGGATCCTTCTCAGTACCCACGTTAATAGCAATGATTTCATCAGCACAGGGTTTCACAAACCTCTCCTCCTTTCGATTAATCAAGTTTTTCAAAACCAAAGGAATTCCTTCATCTTCGTTTTCATTAAAATTCTGAAAATCTTGGTCAATGTAATAAACAAGCAACATAGAAAAATACTCAGAATCAGTAGCGACATTCTCATTCATAAGGTCCAGCTCTTCGATTACAACCGACTCAAAAGCAAAAGAAAAAGAGGACCTGGACAAGACCTTGGCATCCGGGTTATCACCCCCAAGAATACCAAACTCGGACTCAGAAGAACCAAAATCTGATTCTGACTCCACAGACTCTGTGGAATCAGAGTCAGAATCAGATTCTAGCCTATCACCCGACTCAGAACTAGACAGGTAGCCCTCTTCCAGTTGCTAGAGAAGAGATGGTGCTTTAGATACATCCAAAATGCTGCTGGATGAGTTCACACCCGGTTAGTCCCCGATCATGGAGATGGTAAGGTTATCTCCCAAGTTCTCTGAGTCAACCGAAGGATCTATGAGGAGACATGCCAGTGCTCCCCTTACTCCAAGCTCGCTGTTGTTCGAGTCACTTTTCATGCTCTATTTAGCATCAGCACTTGGCTCAACATTTTTCTCGACATCACTATCTTGTAGCTATAGGTCGAAGAAGATTTCAAACCCAAGAATCTTGATTTCAATAGTCTAAGTACAGAGATCTCTCAATGGCATTTCAGTTCTTCCTTTACCGTTTATCGCCTTCGCTGTTCTTATTGTGCCCAAGGCCTAAAAATAAACACACAAACAAGAAACCAAATAAGAACACACAGAGATTTACGTGGTTTGTTAGATCGCCTATGTCCATAAGCAGCAGAATTTTCACTAAACTGAATAGAGAAATTGCAATGCTATTTCTCTCTCTCAACCTCACCTCATTTAGAACAGTTTGAGGCCGTAGGTAATCTCATGATTACTGGCCGGTTACGTCCTTAACCCACGGGGGCGGGTTCGGGTCGTGACAAGAGTGTAGTGGGTCTCATAATCCAACATTTTCTTGCTCAAATAGTAGATGGCTTTCTCCACCCTATCCTCAGATTCCTGAGCAAGCATGCATCCCATTATTGTGCCTGTGACCGACAGATATAGAATTAAAGGTTTCCCTAGCTCTAGCGGCAACAACATAGGAAGATTCTGAAGGTACTACTTAATCTGCTTAAAAGCGAATTGACATCGATCATCCCATCGAAATTTCTTTCCTTTCTTCAAGAGACCAAATAGTGGTTCACAAGTCAAGGTTAATTTATAAATAAACTGTCTTATGAATTGCACTTTTCCCAGAAAGTCTCGCACCTCCTTTTCAGTCCTTAGTGGTGACATTTCTAGGATGGCCTTGATTTTGGAAGGATCTACCTCGATGCCTCTCTATGTGATAAAAAAGCCCAGCATTTTCCCTGCTATCACGTCGAAAGTACATTTCTGCGGATTCAACCTCAGTTTGTATTCTCTGATCCGTTGAAAGAATTTTTTCAAGGTGGTGTAGTAGTCCTCTCTTTCTTTGTATTTGACAATCATGTCGTCCATGCACACCTCGACCTCTTTGTGGATTATATTATGCAAAATAGTGGTTGCAACCCTCTGATAGGTAGCCTGGCATTCTTCAGCCCAAACGGCATAATTCGATAGTAGTAGGTACCCCACAGTGTCGTACATACAGTTTTCTCTTTGTCCTCGGGCGCCATCATAAAGTATGCCTGTAGGATTATCTGCAGTACCAATCTTTTGAAGCAAAACATCTCCTTCATTTACTATTTCTCGGACGAAGTGGAACTGGACATCAATATTCTTGATGCGGGAATGATGGACTTGGTTTTTTGCTAAACAAATGGCACTCTAGCTGTCACAATAAACCTCCACTTGCTCATGTATAATCTCCAAGTCCTCAACCAATCTATGTAACCAAATGTCATCTTTGAATGTTTCTGTTACTGTCATGTACCCTGCATCTATAGTAAACAAAGTCATTGTTGACTGAAGCGTTCACCTCTAACTTACAGGTCCTTTAGCAAGGTAAACAAATACCTTGCTGTCGACCAACATTTGTCCAAGACACTAGCATAATCTGAGTCCACATATCCAATCAGATTTTGTCCAGGTCTGCTATCTCTCTAGAACTTCAATCCCAAATCAATTGTGCCATGTATATACCTTAGGGTCGATTTCATTGCGTGCCAGTGACCTTTTCGTAGATCATGCATATACCTATTCACCATACTAACAGCATGTGAGATTTCAAGCCTTGTACACACCATAGTATACATCAATGCACAAACTACATTGATATATAGAATCTGAGCCATATGCTTGAGCTCTTTTTCTGTGCTCTGAGACATCGAAACATGAAGATTGAAATAATGGGCCAATGGTGTACTCACAACTTTTGTTTTCCTATTTATACCAAATTTGTCTAGCACCTTTTTTAAATACTGATTTTGTGTCAGACAAACTATACCCTTTTTCCTATCTCTCTTGATCTCCATACCAAGAATTTTCTTTCCCTCTCCAAGATCCTTCATTTCAAACTCTTCTACTAACTGTGCATTGAGTTTGTTAATTGGTGTATTCAAAAGTTTGGTCGGACAAAGTTGGTTTCATGGCAGATTCAAAAAATAGAGCTTTGGAGCAATTTTTTCGCAACCTGGGTGCTTTGATATCAATTTGTTGTGCCCAAGGCCCACGAACAAACACAAACAAGAAACCAAACAAAGAACACACAAAGATTTATGTGGTTCGGCATATCGCCTAAGTCTATGGTAGCGAAATTTTCACTAAACTCACTCTCTTTCTAACACTCTTGGTAAAGGCTTTATGCTCTTCACTTGCTTGTTCTTGCTTCTCACTCACTTGATGACTTGTTCCCTTCTTGAATCCCTATTTATACATAGTTTTGGGAACAATTTGGTAACTTGGCCATGGCAACTTGCTTGCAAGTTGGCTTGCAAATTGCAAAATTTCTCTGAGTCGAATTTTTTTTATGAAAATATTAAGAAACCTTAACTACTATGAAAATATTGTATATCATTTATCTTATAAAATCTTAATATCAAGGATCTTAAAAAAAAAAAATCCTCATTACAAAATCGAGTATTTTTGAAGTGATTAGAAGATGGTCACATATGCTCTCTCATGCCCTTCATTTCTCGGCCATTAGAAGAGCTGTAATCTTTATCTCAATTGGTCCCTACATTTTTAAGATAACTGTAGGGCAATTAGTTCCTAGTCCAAAAATTCAACCAGACTCATTTCTTTAAAAATAAATGTTTGATCTCGGCTTGAGTTTAATACTTTTTTTTTTCTTTTCTTATTTAATATTTTAGAACAAGCAATGCTAATGTTAAACTGGGAATTGCCTTCTTCACAAAAAAAACAAAAAAATAAAATAAAATAAAATAAAATAAAAAATAAAAAAGAAATTCTTTTTATTATATCTCTTTAGTTACAAGACTAGAGCTTTAATCAATTAAAACGTTGCCAAACAAACATTTTTCGAAAAACTAACTAGTAAGTGCCACAAAATAGGGGGCCGAATTAGTGACTTTTATCAGTATGAGCAAAAAATTACAATAGGATTTGGCTTATTGAAACTCGATTTGTTATGCAAAGGCATATCTAAACTTAAATTTTTGTTAATGCCCACTAAATCTATAATGTAAATATGGTTAATAGCACAAGTTGGATAACACGGCTAAATAAAGCGCCAAAATGTTTTCATTAAAATGAGAAAGAATGATAATAATACATGGACAGAGTTCACAACAAAAAAAGTCCATTCTAGTCTTGTTCTATGTATTCATGCCCTCCAGCTAGAAATATAAAAATAAAAAGTAATAATAACAAATGAAAGGTGGATGTTGACAATAATGTGTATTAATAACTCTTTGTCTTCATCAATTACTTGTATTTATGCTCTCTATTAGAAACTATGGGCGCTTGTAGAGGTAGATCTCTCGATCGTGGAGTGGTTGTAGTGGTCTTGCATTTTCCTCTGCATACTGCAAATGAAATCAATCATGAAATATATGTCAATGCCTTCATTAATTTTGAACTATTGATATGAAACATAATCATAACAAGTTTAAGCAATAATTACTTATTATACTCTATATATCATAAATTAAATCAACAAAAAAGTATTTTGAAAACAAAATGTGCAGATCAGATTTATTTTGAATGTATTCCGCATCACACCAAATTTGAATCTATATCCTATACTTCATTTTTGAGATATTTTCAAAATATGTTATTGAAATGTATAGTTTTTTATTTTTTTTTATTAGTAATGAAGTAATTATTTGCAAAGTTTAATTAGATATTTTGGGGAAAAAATTGTTTAGTTAACGAGCGCACAAAAAGTCTTTGTTAATGAAATTTAAAACGGTTGTACATTTTTATAGCACGCACTATCATGAAAAAATGCACAACAATTTCAAACATGTTACAAAGTTTGTTTAGAACATTCGTTAATAAAATTCTTAAAAGAGTCTACTTGCACAAAAATTTGTAAAATAGAAAGAGAGGATGCAACACAAAATTCCCTTGCTCTCTATTTTCTTCATACTTGTGTAAATTTTCTATAACACAGTTATAACTACTTACATCATGAACAGCCTCTCTGAGTAACTTCACTTGTTCTCTTGAAACAGTCATCACCTAATTCAAAATAATTGAAATTTAGGTCAAAGATGTCATTGTCCAGGCTTTGAAAGAGAAAAGGACCAGGTAAAAGCTATGGCTAGTTAGGAACTTTAAAGGTTAATGACAAGCCTTACCTTTTTATTAATGGTCCAAACAACACCTTCAGTGCAAGGAGGAACAGTGAGTGATCCCATGTATCTGTAATATCTTTTGCCACCCATTTTAATTTCTCTTGGATCAATCACCCCAGAGTGTCTCTCTTCCTTCTTATCAATCATATCTGATATATTCCTCATCAACTGAAAATCAAAGTTAACACAACCCATTAGAAACCAAAAAAAACAAAAAAGAAATAAAATTATATAAGACTTAGAATCTAAATTATACATCATTTTTTGGGGCAAATTATGTCCGTAGTCATTGTAATTTCAAATGGCTTGATTTTAACCTTGAATTTATTACTTATTTCAATTTGATTAAATTGATTACAACTCTTAGTATATTTTTTTTAATAGCAAATATGGACACAAGTGATATTTGTGAGTTAACTTCAAATAAATTATAAATTTATTCAAGTCAGTGAGTTAACTTCAGCTAATTCAGTGATAATTTTCTATCAAAAGTACTAACGACATTATCAATTGGATCAAATTAAGACAAAATCTAAAATTAAGGATCAAAATTAAATCAATTGAAAGTATAGAGACCAAAATGACGTAAGAAACAAAATATAGGAACTACCAGTATAATTTGTCCTATTTTTTAAACAAAAAAAAATAAAATAAAATAATCAACACAAAGTAAAGTGGTGTAAGAAACATGACCAAATCTAACCAATGTTTCTAAAAAATGTCACATAGAAATTAATTCAGGTCAAAATGAGGACAAGGTTTAGTGAATGTCATTATTGATTTCCCTGACAAGCTTACAAGATTTTCATAGTTCATATTTGACGAGTAGTAAAAGTTTAAGGGGAAAAAAAAAAAGAAAAAGAAAAAAAGATTTGTCATTTGACATCATGCTCTGCCCATGTTTGTGAGGTTTGATAATGAAGATGATTACCTGAGAGAGAAAAGAGTCAGGTCGACCAATCCTGTAGAGGACCCCAATGACAGCAATCTTATCCTCTCCGTTCTCTTGTGGGCTTACATGTACCAAGTGCAGTTCCATGGCATACCTATTATTATTATTCACAAACATTAATTGTACCCTTCCTTCCCTAGTTGTTGATACATACTAAAATACTACTATGAGAGAGAGAGAGAGAGAGAGAGAGAGAAAGAGAGAGACCTTCTGCCATTGATGGAGTGCTCTGAAGGGGAGTGCCAGTGGCCTTGTTGGAGTTGGTACTCAGTGCCATTGATCTTAATTGATCCAGCTTCACCAACAGTCCATTGAACCTACATATATGGACATGAAATTTAGTATAAATATAAAAAAATGTGACTGCTAGCAACAACCCGTGTAACAACCCGTGTAACAAAAACAACCCGTGTAACAAAAACAAGAATTCATGTCTTCTGTCAACAAATGAAGATCAATTGCATTGGAGGGCTCATATTTAAAACTATGGTTGGGGTGGGGGGTTTGTAATTTCTTCCTCACCGATATATCATGGCCTCTGTTCTTGACAGTTGCATTGGAAGGCTTGTAATTACTCACTAACTCCCTTGATTTTCTGATTATTTTCACCCTCCTATTCACCATATCGATTGGAGACTGCATTTCTCCATGCTTACAAGCTGCCCATTCTTCCTTTATCTCTCCCCATCGCTCCGGACCCTTTTCGCTTCCTTTGGCATAATCAAACTCTTTCTCATCCTCTGCACCATTCAATTCACACATTGAATACATCAAAACCAACAATACAGATTGCTAATGTACAAAAATCAAATGAATTGAAAACAATCAAGCACATATATATGTGTAGGCCATTACCAACTTCTTGAGCTTTGACTGATGTTGTTTGCCAGAAAAGAAGCAAAATGAGAATGGACCCCAAAATGAAAACGGAGTTGCCTTGTTGCTTCATGTTTGAATTTGATGGGTGAAGTATATTGAAGGTGAAAGAGGGTGTGAGAGATTGATCAGATTGTTTGATAAGAGATTGTAAGATCAGAGGCCTCTCTTATGTCTTTATATATAATACTGCACATAAGGGTCTTTATTTATATTATGTGGTGATGGAAAGGGGAGTTTCCTCCAAGGTTCTTGAATTCAACATGTAGTGTGTGAACATAGAAATATATATAAATAAAAGTGTGTGCCCACAATGTTATTTATTTATTTATTTTAATGTAAAATTGTTATTTGAATAGTATGACAAGGAAAACGAGTAAGCTAAGCTGAACATAAAAAATAACAAAAATAAAAGTAAAAGTTGAAGAAAAAGGTAAATGAGTATTCAAGATTGATGGAAAATTAGGTAAATTGATTCGATTAAAATATGAATTATTTTTTTTATTTTAGAAATTATATTTCACTTTTGAGATTTCTAATTTCATAATAAATTGTCTTTTTATTAATAAATTATGAAGTCAATTAATAATTTTTAATGATATTAGAAATATGTTTCAATTAATTTAGATAATTTTATTATTGTATAGAAAAGCAATTATGAATTTCATTTTTTTTAAATTAATTCTATTAAATAAAAAATTATGATAAAGAGGTATTTGTAATTTGTCAAATCATAGAAGACAATCTATACTTTAAATAAACATCAGAAGTATATTTGTAATTTATCCAAAATCTTAGATGAAGCTTCTGTCCAGTTCAAAAATTGGATTAAAGGATCCAATTAAAGGGATGCAGATATATTCAAAGTCTACCTTGATAATAACATTTTATCTTTTAATTTTTTTTCGAGTATTTTATTCATATAAAAAAAAATATATCAAATTCATGAGATTGGATAACATTATCTTAAAAAAATAACAGTTTATTTTTAAAATCATACTTATTGCATATTTTTTAAGAGTAAATTATACTTTGTCCCTTTATGTTTATCCATTTTTTCACTTTGGTCTTTTAAGTTTATTTTTTATTACTTTGATTCTTCATGTTTCAAATGTTTCTCAATTTACTCTAAAATTTAACCTGTGTCCAAAATGAGATAAAAAAATGATAGATTGAAAATCATATGGCATAAAAATATTTTATTAACACATTTTACACAAACTCAAACTCCAATATAATAATATATTTTTAAAATTATGTGATAGTTAATATGATATTTTTTTGTCTAATTTTGAACCAAAAATAAGATTTAGAAGTAAATTGTGAATAATTTGAAATATAATGGGCAAAAGTAGGAAAAAACAAACTTGAAGGGCCACATTAAAAAAATGCTCAAACATAAAAGGGACAAAGTGTAATTTACTCATAGCAACCTTCCAAAATCTTTCTCCTATTAAAAATATTATACATATATATATATATATATATAATGCAATCCAAATCATCTATTCCCTTTTATGCATCTTTCTCTGTCTCCTTAAATTTTATAAGTTTGTAATACCATTTTTGTTGATAGGAGTGTAAAAATGACTCCCGGCCCGTAGGCGTCCCGAAGCCCGCTGGCGTCCTATGGTTCGGGCCCAAGCCCAACCCGTGGGCCTAGGCCATCATTTTGAAGCCCAGTCTGCTTAAGACACTCAAAGCCTGCCTGAGGCCTAACGCCTTTTTTAGTAGAAAATAATAAAATTTTGATAGAAAAAATAAAAATAAAAAACAAAAAAATTGTTCAAGCCCGTCCAAGTCTACCGAACTGAATACCCCATAGGCTTGGGCTTGGGCCAAATTTTCTGGTCCTTGGCCCGACCCAAATTTTGGCAGAAGCCCGCGAGACCCAACGTGGGCTAAGCCGCGTCAAATTTACACCCCTATTTGCTGATATGGGCAATTGCACAAACCAATAAAATATAAGTGAACAAAGAAAGGAGTATAAAAAGGAACAAAAGATCTTGATTCTCCATAGACGGTCATGTTATAGTATAAGTTATGACATTTGTATAATTGATTATCACAAATGTCATACTCAAATTCTTTATAAGTTATAACTAAAAAAAGAGATGCAAATAAACACAATATAACGTATAACTAAAAACTTTTTTTTTGTCATAACAAAAATATTGTCAAAACAATTAATCATAATTAACTGAGAGCATATGGTACATACTCCCACATAAATTTCTATATATTGTTTTGCTCTAAAAAAGACTATAAATCCAGAATTATTTACTCAAAATTTATCAAGAATTGAAAGGCTTCTCTCTAGTTCACTGTGTGGACTGAATCGTATTGTTGGGCTTGTGGGACTTACTAAGGGTCTCGCTTCAATGATCCAAACCGTTTAATGTGTAAAGTTTTTCGAGTACTTTATGTGTGAAAAAAAATTATTTTGATCGAATATCTGTAGTCCCTTGATCAAAATATATTTTTGTCAATGACATATATGATTTTAAAAATAAATTGTTAACAAAAATGTGTTCCGATCAAGTGGCTACTGATATCCAATCAACATGATTTTTTGCAGACATGAAGTACTCAACAAGCTCTACATATTAACGGTTCAGATCAATTGTTCAAATTCATTTCACTTATAAATCTTATAATTTATTAATGTAATCTCCACTACACGGACTCATTGTGAGTGAATTCTGGACCCTAGCTTTTTATGTTATGCTACAAGCAGCAAAAATTAAGGACCGCTCAGGTGGAATTCCATTAATACGGTTAGAGACCTGAAAGGGTAAGGTCAATTTGGTTGTATAAATGCCTCACCAAATAAAATAAAATGTTGTACCTTGGCGTACTTTGTTTTTCATTTTGTATTTTTCAATATAAAATAACGATTAATTTAAATTAAAATAACAAAAAAAATTATCAGTCTTATATTATTTGGAAAGTTGTTATAAAAATTAGTGCAAAGTTGAGTGGGTCCTTGCCTTTTAAAAATAAAAAAATAAAATTGATAACAAGTGATTTTTAATTTGTTTATCAACAAAGTTGTCAAAATGTTATTAAGATTGGTATTGACTGGATCTCATATGATTTTTAATCAAAATAATTATAATACATAAAATGAAATTAATTCTAGTAAAAAAATTATTCAAATTTCATTTGAAACGTAACAATTTGTAAGATATATTGAAATTTTAGATGTTTACATAACTACTAGATCTCAATTAAAATTTTTAAATAATAGAAGAATAAATGTTATAGATATTATGCATCCATGAACTTACTATAAGCAACAATAATTAAGGGACCCCTCAAATAATGAGTTCCATATTAATAGGGTTAAAGACCTGAAAATAAATGGTTGTACCTTTGCTTACTTTGTTTTTCATTTCGTATTTTTTAAAACAAAAATAACTAAAGAAAAGGAGAGCCAATACTCAACATTTTTCTACAGTTCTCATTTATTTTTGCAAAAGCAATTTTTAAAAACTTCAAAAACAACTTTTTTATATTTTTGAAAAGTGACCTTTGAAATTTTTTCAAAATGCAATTTTCGAAAATAATTAGCTAAACAAGCATTTTGAATTTTCTAGCTTGTTTCCAATTTGTCAAAAACTAGATCAATGCAATCCTCTTTTGTCGGACCATCACATGACTTATTTTGATCATTAGCTTTGATAATTTTTGAGGAGAATTGATCCAAGTTTAGAATGAGCAGGTCAATTTTTTAACAAATCGGAGACAATATTCAATTTGAGTTTCTTACAAATAAAATAATAGTAATAATAATATAAAAATAAAGGCACTGGCATCCCTTTAGTCCCCAGATAAGATTGGAGGGTATTGTTGGGTCCGTGAGGGTCAATCACGGGTTCCATTTCAATAATCTGAACCGTTCAATGTGTAGAACTCGTCGAGTACTACATATCTATTAAAAATCACGTTGATCAGGTATCAATAGCTATCTCAACGGATCAGTTTTCTGTCAACCGTTTATTTTTTCACCGTTCATTTTTTTTTATGCAAAACGGATTTGATCACATAACTATCGATAGCCGATTAATTTGATTTTTTTTATAGACTTATAGTACTCGACGAGTTCTACACATTGAATGATTTGGATTATTGAAACGGGTCCTGTGATGGGCCCCCATAGGCCCAACAACACCTTCTAATCTGATTTGGGATCAGGGGAAGCCCGGCCCAAAATAAAAAACATAACAAAACAAAACTTCAATTAGTTTAGAAAACTTAAGGAACTTTTCATTCATCAATCAAGTCAACAAAGTGGTCATGGAACAATGACTTATGTGAATTATAATTCTTCTATTAACCATAGTCCACAAAAATAAAAAATAAAAATTAAGATAAGTATAATCTCAAAATATTTTTATGCAGTTTTAAGTAAATTAATGTTAATGATCACTTATTAGAGAATTATTAATATACTCCAAAATTTGAAGAGGAGGCTTTTATGTAGTAGGAAGCGATTTCTGACTTGGGTTGTATTTGACTTGGCATTAATTGTTTAAGCTTGGGAAGATATTATACTCTACATCATGCATATGGATACAAATTAATACTACGTAACTGGTGACACAGAGTTGACTTGACCAACAATTATTTAACTTAATTTTTCTGAATTTAATTATTTAAAAATTAAATTTTTTACTTTTATATTTTTTTTATTTTTAGTGAATTTTTTTAAATATTTTAAGCATAATTTTTACTTTATAAATGCACCTAACCTAAATGTACCTAAAAAGTAAAATATTTGTAAAACAATATTTTAAAAAATTTAAAAATACACAAAAATACAAAAATATACTGAATTTTTTTTTATTTTTTATATTTTGGTATTTAGTATTTTTTTTATAATTTTGTTTTTCACAAATATTATATTTTTTAATTTTATGTATATTAAGTGTATCTAAAAAATAAAAAAAATTGGTTAAAATATTAAAAACATTTACTAAAAACACAAAATACAAAAAAAAAATTAAAAAAAATTAATTTTTAGAAAATTAAATTCAGAAAATTAGAACCAAATAAATTTTTTGTTTATTTTTTTCGAGAATCAAAATATATCTATCGTTTTCTATTAGAAAAATGCAAAGACAAAGGGATTTAGTAAGTTGGTAAAAAGCTAGCTTTTGGCTTTTTGTTTTCTACCAAGTTTTTTAACTTTTTGGAAAGTGATTTGAGAAGTTGGTAAAAAATTGACTTTTGACTTTTTAGTTTAATATTTGTTTATGGTGTCAAATCAAATTACCAAAATACCTTTACCCAACATAAGAAATTTATTTTTTTGTCATAGACCCCAATTTGTAATTTCACACTTGCATTTTTGGCACTTCCCAAACTAATTTTGTTGCATTTTTGCCATTTACAGTTTTAGACATTTTAACAAAAACGTGACTTTTTATTTTGATTCCCAAAACAGCACAATGAGTTGAAATAACTATTATATATTTGAAAAAATACATTTCATTATGAGTGTGGCTTACATCATACAAATTTCAAATTTCAAAAAATCATGTCATCTGGTCTTTTTGTGATTGCATTGAACTCCTTACATTTGATTCTGTACCACATTTTGAAACCTACAAGAGACAAGTTTACCTAGAAACACTGTAACATATAAAATAAACAGGAAGAATAATCTTTGGTCAACAAACTGAAAAAACAAATTCAAAACTTTCTGCTCAGAACCTTATTTTGTCACTGTAGTCTACTTTTTCTTTTAAATTTTTTTAGTAATAATTTATGTGAAAGTCTCGTGAATTAATTTTACAATAAATGATACACTGATCACATTTTAATGCCATATCGCGCTTATCACCTACAGTGCTACAATTAGACATATATTGATACATTAGTTAGTATATTAAGGGTTAGTTTGGCATGTACTAAATAAGTTAAAAAGTTAAAAAGTCACTATCTTATTTAAGTCACATCATCTTATTTAAATCACATCACCTCTCTAACACATCACATCAAACCCAACCCAAACCCACCAATAAGTCAAAAAGTGCACTTTTTTAGGACATCCCAAACCAACCCTAAGCCTTCGTTTAGGAAGCGGGTTAATTTTTTAGCTTTTTGGCTTTTTTGACTATATGAGCCTGGGCTCAAAAGCTTAGTTTGGGAAGGGCTTTTGACTTTTTGGCTTTTTTGATTTTTTTGTGAGAGAATAGTGTAATGATTATGGGGTTGGATGAGATGTTTTGTCTGTTGTGCCTCATGAGCCTATTCTGTCTTTTATGGCTCATTGAGCCAAAAAAGCCCAATGAGCCCTTGCCAAAACAACCCTAATTGGTGTATATAGTATTATTCATAATACAAAACGTTTAATAATTGACATTAATATA
This sequence comes from Camellia sinensis, assembly GCF_004153795.1. NCBI lineage: Eukaryota > Viridiplantae > Streptophyta > Magnoliopsida > Ericales > Theaceae > Camellia > Camellia sinensis. The sequence goes on along the minus strand of NW_021026958.1, from coordinate 170,620 downwards.
TATAATATGTATTATATATTAACATAACATATGGTTCCTTCCAAGACAAATAACTGTAACAAACCAGATCTTGACCATTTTTCTTTGTATACACATTTGCACTGCCACCAAACATTTAGTTGAATCATTTATATACAATGGCACAAACTATCTGACCAACATGTTCTAGAAACTTCAAATCGAAAATCCCATTGAATGGTTGATTCAAATGAGAAAAATTATAAAAATTATATATAGATTCTTGGAGGTCAATGCTAAGAATTTAAAATTAACAGTACTGTTACAATAATTATTTATTTTTATAATTTTATCTTATTATTTGATATGAATAATGTTATATGAATTAATTTGTGTACTAACTAATGTACTAATTGATGATGTGGTATAAATTAAGAGGTTTTTGGTATTTATAATTTATATTGTGGGGGCCGAGTATTAGGGGATGCAAAGGGGCCGAATAAGTGAACTTAGAGAGTCGAGATATATACATCGTATTCGGCCCCGTCTTATACAAATTCAGAAGTACCCTAATCGGCCACATAACTAGTTGAACAAGGAGCCGAATGAAGAGTGGTTTGCAACAAAAGGAGCCGAGTAAATAGTTACACGGTGGATTAAAGGTGGGCCTAACCCTGAGGCCCAAGAAGAGATATAAATAGAAAGGCATCAACCAAAGGGAGGTACGTGAGAACTAAGAAGCTTAACTTAAGATAGAAGTAAACAAGAGAGTATATACTGACTTGTCCGACGGAGTGCTAATTCCGGCACCCTCGACCGGCGTGTTCATTCATTTTCAGGTAGCTAGTTGAGGATCTTGAGCATCCCATTGGATCCAAAGAGTATTTTCAAACCACTTCTCTACAATTGGCGCCGTCTGTGGGAATACTCTAGCACATCCATGGCGGGCGTGACGGAAGATCCTCCAGCAGTCGCTGACAACCTTACGCCATGAGTCTATACCACTCCAAGCACCATGATGGGACCAGAAAACATTACTGCACGAAGAGCCTTGAACTTCAATTCGGCTGATGAAACAATGCAAACGACAAATGGATCAGGCGAAACAAAACGAACAGAGGTTGGAAAACATAATGGCTGAGAACGAGCGCCTTCGACAGGATTTGGCCTTGGAGGTGGCAAAATCCCAGTAGGCCGCACGCCAAGATCATCTACAACCCTTGAGAAAGGATGGTCGGCGACCTCGAGTTCGGAGACAAGGTAGTGGCAGTGATTCTAACTAATCATTCCCGGAACCCAAAAAGAAGGGGCGAGTCGAAGTCTCTAGTTCTTCTGAAGGAAGTCTGTGTGCACGGAGTAAGAGAAGAAGAAATGATTCAGATGAAGAGGACCAACATGACCCCTTTGTACGACGGATTGTAAGGGCAGTACTACCCAAAAAGTTCAAGGCTCCATCGTTCACCCAATACGACGGAAAATCGGATCCCACTAACCACATCCGTCATTATAAGCAAGCCATGACACTGCGTGCAGTCGACGAGGCTCTCATGTGCTGAATATTTTCGAGCAGTTTAGGACCATTGGCCGTCAGGTGGTATTACAAGTTTGAACCGGCGTTGATTAAGAGCTTTCATCAATTGCAGAAATCCTTCAGGGCAAGATTCATGACCAATGAGGTCCAGCCGAAGCAAGCCGACTCCCTCTGGGCAATGCAAATCCAACTAAGGGAAACCTTACGAGCGTATTCGGCACGCTATTGGGAGTGCTTTAATCTTGTGGACGACGCCTGCAACGACTCTATGGCCATCATCGCCTTTGAAATGGGGTTGCATCCTAATAGTGCCCTCCGCAGTTCCTTGACTAGAAGGCCCCCCAAGACTGTTTGGTCATTGATGAAGAAAGTTGAGGAATACTGCAAAGTGGAAGATGACGCTCTGCGGCTTAAAGCTGGGAACAAGACTAACAAGACGGCCCCCTCTGAGATTGTTCAGTCGATAAATTTTGTACCATCACAGAGCCTTGAACCACAGAATCGAGCTAAATGAGACAAGAGACGGGATTTGCGCTGAACAAATGACCAATGTTCCCATCGAGCTAATGAACAACTTCAAGTAGATAGTAGGCGCACAAGGCGCGCGGACAAGAAGTACACGGAGTTGCCAGAGCCGATTAGCATGGTTATGTCTAAAGTCCAACACCTTTCGTTCTTCAAATGGCCATCCAAAATGGTGGGACCTCCTAACACGAGGAAACGGGATAGGCGGTGCAAATACCACAAGAACCACGGTCATGATACCGAGAGCAGTTATGCGTTGAAGGATCACCTTGAGGAATTGGTACAAGACGGTCGGCTTAAGCAATACGTCCGCAAAGACAACGCAACCAAAGCAATAGCTTTAAGGCAGGACTCACCTCCACTTGGCGTAATCCATATGATATACAGCCTGCCGACGGCACCTGCGATTCATACAATTCAGTCAAATCCTGACCCCCAAATGCAAGTCACACCAGCCAAACGGCCCCATGAAGCTCCGAGTATTACCTTCGATAATTCTAATTTGATCGGCGTAACGCTCCCCCATATTGATCCATTGGTCATTGAACTACGTGTAAGCCGATTCATCGTTGAACGTGTTCTTATTGACCAAGGGAGTACTTCAGAAGTCATGTGCTACAAGACCCTCATCAAACTTGGGTTCACTGAGTCGGACCTGTCTCCAGCTCATTATCCGTTATTCGGTTTCAACGCTAATCCAGAATACCCATTGGGCAAAATCACACTACCAGTTCGAGCGGGCTCCCGAACAGTGGATGTGGAATTCTTGGTTGTCTAGCTGCCTTCATCGTATAATCTCATCATGGGACGAACTTCGCTACATGCCATGCACGTCGTACCAAGCACCTATCATCAACTGCTCCGCTTCCCGACTGAACACGGCATTGAACAAATCCCTGGTTCCCAGAAATTGGCACAAGCGTGTTATCTTCTTGTCGCAAAGACACCAAGAGAACTGAAACTAAATTCTATTGAGGTGCCGGATCGAGAGAGCCTTGACGATGTTGGACGGCACCTAAATGAAAAGGCCACAGAAGCCCTGGATCGAGTTGAAAGTGACGGGAATCCTGACAAGTTCTTCATGGTCAGCGCATCCTTGAATAAAATCGATAGGTAATAGCTAATTACATTCTTACTTGGCAACCTTGATGTATTTTCATGGACATCGTATGAGATGCCGGGGGTAGATCCATCTGTTTCTCAACACTGTTTAAATGTCAACCCTAAATGTAAGCTGATTATTCAAAAAAGTCAGTGGTCAGCCGCAGAACACACTGCTGCCATTGTCGAAGAAGTTGACCAACTGCTTGATGCCGAGGCAATTCGGGAAGTGACCTATCCTACATGGTTGTCGAATACTGTGGTTGTAAAGAAGAAGAATGGGACTTGGCGTGTCTGTGTGGACTTCACGGACTTAAATATAGCTTGTTCCAAGGATTGTTTTTCTCTCCCCAGAATTGACCAACTCGTCGACGCCACGGCTCGTCATCAACGTATGAGCTTCCTCGATGCCTACAGAGGCTACCATCAAATTTCCATGCATCCGGAGGACCAAGACAAAACTGCATTCCTTACCCTAAGAGGAACCTATTGCTATAAGGTTATGCCTTTTGGGCTGAAGAATGCAGGGGCAACTTACCAAAGACTAGTCACTGCCATGTTCAAGGAGCAACTCGACCGTACTATGGAAGTGTACATTGATGATATGGTGGTCGAATCCAAAGAAGAGCAAACTCATTTAGCCGATCTGGAAGAGACATTCGGCATTTTACGCAAGTACAAAATGAAGCTGAACGCTTCCAAATGTGCATTTGGGATCGGATCCGACAAATTCCTTGGCTACATTGTCAACCACCGAGGAATCGAAGCCAACTCCAGGCAAATCACAGCAATCCTGGAACTTGGCTCCCCTCGATCGGTGAAGGAGGTTCAAAAGTTGATGGAGATGGTCGCCGCACTCAATAGGTTCATCAGTCGTTCCACAGATCCCTGCCGACAATTCTTTCATACCCTACGGTAGGGTAAAGCTTTTGAATGGACCTTTAAGTGCGAAGCCACTTTCAACATTCTGAAGGCTTACCTCCGATCAGTTCCACTCTTGACAACACCTTCGGCAGGTGATTCACTGATTTTATATCTGGTAGTTTCTGACTGGGCCGTCAGTGCCGTACTGATAAAGGAAGAGCTTGGGGAGCACCGGCCAGTGTATCATGTGAGCAAGGCAATGGTTGACACCGAAACATGTTACCTTCCGTTGAAAAACTCATCCTAGCCCTCGTCATGGCATCAAGAAAACTAATTGTAGACATCCCATTTTTGACCGACCTTAAGACTCAAACGTCATCGATTGAGCGCTCGGTGATTGCGCATGTTGTGTTCGTTTCGAGGTTTTGGAGTTCTTAGCTGAGAGTCTCACCTTCGGACCTCGGGACTCTTTGTACTTTGACTCGATTTGCGGACTAAGTCTTGTTTTCTCTTCCCGGAAGGAGGGAGAGGTCTTGTAGACCATCTCTCAGTGGTCGTAGACTACTTTTCATGGTCGTAGGCCACTGTTCCCGTTTGGAGACTAGTTTCCGATTTTCAGAGCCGTCGGCCGTGCGCCTCGGTTCGGGACCGCTTAACATTCTCCGTTTGGCACGGTTTTTGGAACACACATTGTTTCCTCTATCTAGAGGGACACTGTGGTCCAGGAGACCACTTTTGTGGTCGTACGCCACTTTTTGTGCTCAACAGCTAGTTTTCGAGGCCCCCGGCTGCGTGTCTTGCCTCCCGAACTCTCGTTTTGCATCCGTGTTGGTTCGTTTTTGGCACGAACCTTGTTTTCCTTATTTGGAAGTGGTACAAGGGTGGGAAACCTGCTTTTTTCCTTGGAGACCACTTTTCTCCCCGCCAGCCGATTTTCTGGTCAGGAAACTGATTTTCTTGGTCTTTGGGCCACATTTTCTAGTTTCCCACCCCACCATTGGCCTGCTTTCAATGTGGAGACCACCATTACCCTAGCCAGTCATTTTTTTTTTGGAAAATCAGAAAAAGTGGTCGGCTGACCAGAAAAAGTAGCAGGCCGACCACTTTTTCTGGTCAGCGGCCTTCTTGTAGATTTTGCGAAGTCTGTGGATGCTAGCTGTGCCAGCTGGAGGGCACAGACTGTATCCTCCATACATGTGTATGGAGGGATTTAAACAAGCTCTTAGCTTGTCCAAGAAGCTTGAGAGTTGTTTCTCTATAAGAGGGGAGGCCTCTCTCCCTTCTTAGGGTTCAGATTTTTGGGCTTGAGCTATACATATCATCTATATCTATAATCCTCCATTTCCCTCTTGTTTTGTACCTTAAACTGACCATTATTCACACTTTTGTGCACATAACCTCCTATCCAAACATCATCCTTTTGTTGTTGAGGCACCTAGGAGTTGTTTCTAGAGTTTTTGGACTGGTTTGGGTTCAAAGAGGTTACTGAAGTTACAGCTTTGAAGAGGGTCATCAAGGGTGAGTTTCCAACCCTTAAATCCCCGTTTTTGCTTAAGCTTTTAGCCTTATTTTCATATTGTTTTAAGCTTATCTCCTAACTGGAAAAAGTTCTATTTTTGCATGCTTAAAAGTTTGTTTAAGGTCACTTTTTCGTTTGGGGTTGTTTACCCCATTTTAGGCCTTGTTTGGCCTTGTTTTTGTGCCTCTTTTGTGAGCTTCGGGACCACCTTGTATTGGCCTTCTCACCATTGAAATCCAGAAGGATTTCAGTGGTGGAGATAGTGTTTTAAGGTCCTAATAAGGTGAGGGCCATCCCCTCTCCTTTGTGTCTTCAATACATGCTTTATTTGCCTCATGTTTGAGCACCTTTGGTAAGTGTGTTGGCTATGTCTTAGCTTGTATTTGTGGTTATTTTTCTGAGGCATGCCACTATTTTTGCTTAGTTTGGTCACCCCTTGCATGGTTAATACACTTGTAGTGTAAATCACACAATCTAGTCTTGTATGCCTCATGTTTGAGCATGTGTTTCTAGTTTGTTTTTGGGCCATCTTAGTAGATTTTTGGTGTAGTTTTAATATGCCTTAGATCTGTTTTTTCTTGGTTTGTTTGGCTCTTGCATGCCTTATACACTTGTAGTGTAAATCACACACACTAGCCTTGTATGCTCCTTGAAGTGGCATGTCATTTTAGCCTATGTTATGTCCATTTTAGCATGTTCTTGGGCTTATTTTATCATGTCATACCTCTGTTTAGGTTTGGTTTGGTTAGCCTTTGCATGCTCCATATACTTACCATGCAATCCCATGAAATAGCCTAACACGCGTCATGTTGTGACATGTCTTTTTAGCATGCTTTTGGCTTGACTTCAAGAAGCTTTTATCCATGTTTTAGTATGCTTGAGGTCTAATTTTAGTTGTCTTGGTCATCCATGACTTGTTTTGCATAGCTTTGGTTCAATCTTGCTTGTAAACTTTGTGTATTGAGTCATATAGCATGCTCTACTTGGCTAATTTCAATGATTTGAAATCATTCATAATGTGATTTCAGTCCATTTTTCATGGCCATGCACTTGCATTTATCACTCAATCAATGCGTTAGAGGGTTTGTACCTTTATGCCTTAACATGAGCCATTGCGTATGCATTCATGCCATAGCTTGCGAGCCATCATTTCAGTGATTATTTGGGGTTATTTTGCCATAATATAACTCTAATTTTTGGTGCTTAAGTCATATCGTGTTTGGTCCTAATAGGTGTAGTGTAATTCATCCTATTTGCCTTACATATTTTATGTCTTATGCCCCCTTCATGCTAGCACATTTTGGATTCCATCCATACATGTTTTAGACTCATTTTAATATGTTCTAGGACTATTTTGGGTTGCCTTTGTCATATGTCTCATGCTTTGTACAGCTATAGTGCAATTGGCCTTGCTAGCTTTGTGTTTCGATGCTTTACGCATGCTATCTTTGAGCTATTTGGATGATTTGACATCATTTAATACTTGATTTCAGAGCATATAGACTTGCCATGTCCTCACTTCATTCATGTTTTGAATGCCTTTAAGTGTTGTGCATTATTGCCTAGTTTATGGCTTAGCTTGTATGCTTACATGCCTTGGTATTTGAGCCATCATCTCAGCATGTTTGGGTCTTTATTTTGACCTACTTGAGCTTTGTCCATGCTTAGTTCATACATTTGTGCCATGCATTGCATGCCTCCTTTGTAGTCCTCTTTGCTAGCTTCCATGCCTTAGGGTCCTAGCATGTCATACTTGTGTTGTTTGAATGATTCAGCATCATTTCTTAGTTCATTTCAGTGCACTTAGTGTTGTTACACTTCCACTTTTTATCACTCCTTGAGCACTCTTGAGAGTTGTGCTCTTTGGCCTACTTGATTGGCCAATGCATTGTGCATGCATGCTTTGCATTTTGGTGCTTTTATCTTGGTGTTATGGCCGCTGATTTGGGCATGGCTGAGGCCTATCCATCTTGGTTTAAGTCCATTGTTGCATTGTGTATGCCATGTCATAATGCGTTGTGCATGTTATGTTCTTGTTTGCATTGAGCATGCCATAATCATATTGCATTGAGTATGCCATATTGTCCATAGCATTGTGTATGCCATGTAGTTATATTGCATGTTTGCCATGTTGCTTGCATTGTGTTTAGAATAGGTGTTAGTCCAAACACAGAAAACGAGGGACGTTTCATACTTCAAGTGATGAAACGTGCCTTAATTCCTGGTCACCGACGCTCTTGATTACCCATGATAGAGTTTTAGGCATTATGTGTTTACTTGTGCATTCATTTCCATATTGAATTGTGCAACTTCGCCTCTCGACCATCATGCATTGAAATGCGGATTGGTGGCCCGAGGGTTGAGAACCACACCCCCTTGAGTTCATTACATGATAGGGAGGGTGGTTGTGCACACATATACTGCAAATACTTTGCCATGCCCCTGTCTTGCTCTCTGTTGCAGCAAACCAGAAACCAGCAGCAAAAACTGGTCGGGCGACCAGATAAAGTGGTTGGCCGACCACTTTTTCTGGTTTTCAGCATAAAAAGTGGTCGGCAGGTGGTCTCTAAGGCCAATAGCTGGTCGGCAGCCTTCCCACAGATTCCCAGGGTGGAGTTTTAGCCTTCTGGAGCTTTGTGCAGTGTTCTGGGACCAGTTGCAAATAGAGGCAAGTTGGGGCATCGCGATGGATTTCCGAGCGAGGCGATTCGAGCATGCATGCATCCCTTGTCATGAGGCCATTTCAATGTTTTGTTGGCTTAGAATGTATATTTTTTTCAATTTTGGTTGTGTAATAATTAATTAGCTAGAATAGTTAGTCAATTAGTCGGTTCTGTATTATTTATTCGGACCCTCCATCGAGAGGGCGAATTATTGTAATAAGTGTGCGTGTGTGTGTTGCATGTCTTTCAACCCCACGTCTTTCTCCCTTTTATTTACCAGCTTACGATGGTTAGTTTTAGGGCATGTTTCAATTAGTATCCTTATGCTTCGCATGTTTGCATTCATTCATCTGTCTTGCATGCACCAGGCTCGACGCATCATACTAAATGCATTGTATTTCAATCCTGAGTTGAATACATGTTATCTGTAGCATCTCATATGCCATCTTAGAAAAGCCGAACCTATCTTAGTTGCATTTTGCATGTGTTGCATTAGCCATCTTAACATGAACTAGGATCATGCATTGATTACTAACTAGTTTCTTTTTTGGCTTGGAGTACTCAGTGAGTGTTTATGCTTTAGCATCCTTGCATGTGTATGAGTGACTGCCATGATAGCATGTTTGCCATGAGGCTAACTGCTTATGTGATATACCTGTCAGAATGCCTGTGGGTGAAGGTTGGATTATTTAAATTGGAACAATTCATCGATTGCGAGTTTTAAGCCCACTTGAGAATGGCAAATCACCATGTTTTCTAAGCCCACTTGAGGGTGGAAAAATCCGCATTTTAGCCTACTTGCGAGTAGTAAACCGCTTTCAAAAACAAACATGAGATGTTTTGTTCCAAGTTAGACGATCCAGCCTATACTTGTATGCTATGCGCATCACGTAGCAATTCTAGGCTAATAAACCGAAATAAGAGCACCTATGTTTTCAAAAACAAGATATCATGTTTAGTAGTGGCCGATCTTTGATCGGGCGAGCGGGGGCGCTCATTGCATGACCTTCCCTAATCGTACCCAAGTTCCCGAGCCGAGGCAACTTTGGTGATGACGGACACGTGGCCTTAGGCACGAGTTAAGGTTTCCTAAATTCTCTCAAAATAAAATATTTAGGTGACAACTCTGTATCTGGCAAAACAGTCCATGTTTGGCACTTATTTCTTAAAAATCAAATTTTCAAAACGATTTGCTGGATTTGGACTCTTTGGTGATTTATCAATCTCGCATTGCACTTTGCGAGATCAGATTAAAAACCGTGACATTGAGTCCAAACTGTAGTGAGCCCAATGGACAAAACAGTATTTTCTCGAGGCGTTCGGGCGCGTCTACACTGATGCATTACATTCAGGGACATACCATCGGGGTACTAACGGACTACCCCCTCCGGTCAGTGCTCCGTAGTGCAGAAGCATCAGGGCGCGTTTCAAAGTGGGCTTTTGAACTCGGCCAATACGATATTCAGTTTCTTCCTAAAACCTCAATCAAGGGGCAAGTTTTTGCCGACTTCAAGTCTGATCAAACTCGACTTAAGCCGAACTGGAGAATTTATGTTGGGGACATTTGGCAGTTGTACTGTGATGGATCGTCCAACCAACAGGGCAGTGGGGCCGGAGTAGTAATCATGGCTCCCGACGGAAAAATAATCGAGCAGGCTGTCAAAGTCGGCTTCGAAGCATCCAACAATGAGGCCGAATACGAAGCCCTGCTAACCGGCTTACGGAATGCACATCTCCTGTGTGCTCAGCGTTTGCTTATATTTTGCGATTCAAAACTGGTGATCAATTAGCTAAAAGGGGAGTACACGGCCAAAAACGACCGTATGATAGCTTACATGAAAATGAAAAATTCCTTACTGGAAAAATTTGACCATCATGAATTGAACCAAATAACCCGTGATTAGAACACACATGCAGATGCCCTGGCTTGCCTAGCCTCCGCCATTAACTTAGAGATTAAACGGACAATTGAAGTGGGTTTCATTCCTAAGTTGAGCATTGGCCCTTCAGAGGAAGTCCAGATCAATGTTATAGAGTCAGGTCTGAGTTGGATGGACTCTATTGCTGCATTCCTATCTTTCGAACAGCTCCCGTCGGATAAGAAAGAAGCGCACAAGTTACGAAACAATGCCTTGCAATACTACTTGGATCCGCAAGGAAAACTTTACAAAAAATTCCTTTCTGGTCCATACCTAGAATGCGTTCATCCAGATAAAGTCGAGGAACTCCTGGCTGGAATACATGAAGGTAGCTGTGATGCCCACTCTGGCGGGCACTCTTTGGCTTATCGAGCTGTGACACAGGGGTATTATTGGCCAACAATGAGAGCTGATGCCGAATGTTACATGAAGAAATGTGAACAGTGCTAGAAGTTTTCTCCCTTAACCCATCTGCCTGCTGAAGAGTTAAGCTCTATAACCAGTCTTTGGTTGTTCGTCCAATGGGGACTTGACATCGTCGGACCCTTGCTTCGCGCCCCCGGCAACAAGCGATTTTTGATTGTCGCGACAGATTATTTCACAAAATGGGTAGAACCGGAGGCACTAACGCACATTCGAGATACTGATGTGAAGCATTTTGTATGGAGAAATATCATAACGCAATTCGCCATTCCAAGAGCACTTATTTCAGACAACGAAATCCAGTTTGATTGCAGCGTCTATTGAGAACTGTGCAGCAAGTATGGTATTCGGCCTTATTTCTCCACCTCGGCTTATTCACAGAGTAATGGCCAAGCTGAAGCTTCCAACAAAGCCATTTTGGACGGCATCAAGAAGAGGCTGGAGAAAGCTAAAGGTAGATGGGTTAAAGAATTGCCGAGTGTGCTGTGGGCTCATCGCACTACTCCGAGGCGGTCTACTGGGGAAACACCGTTCACTTTATGCTTCGGAACGCAGGCAATCATCCCCTTGGAGATTGGCCTCCCAACCTTGAAATAAAAAGTTTTTGACATGGGCCGAAACGACATGATGTTGACTCTGATCGAAGAACGAAGAGACTGTGCCCTTGCATTCATGGCACGGTACCAGCAGCAGCTTGCTAAGTCGTATAATCAACGTGTTCAGCCACGCCACTACGTACCAGGCAAATTGGTCCTGAAGAAAATGCTTCCAGCTGCCAGGAATCTGGCTGATGAAAAATTGGGTCCTACCTAGGACGGCCCCTACCAGATCGATTCAATCGCAGGAACAGGGGCATATCGGCTCAAAGACATGTCTGGGAAGAGTCTGCCACCCCCTTGGAATTTCATGCATCTGCATAAATTCTATCATTAAACCCGACCTGTGGGGCATGATACCTATTTTAAATGATTCACCATGTACAGATTTCACTTTTGCAATGCAAAGTCCCCTATTTTCTTATTGTGCAAATCAGTTCAAAGGTCTTCCGTTTAAAGCCTCTGGATTCGGAGCGCCCTTCGTGGATATCACGATTAGCCAAGATAAAAAAGTCTCCGAATTCGAAGCCCCATCCGTGCAGGTCACGTTTGGGCCGAATAAGACTCCGGATTCGGAGTGCCCTTAGTGGACATCACGTTTGGGCCGACTACGACTTCGGATTCGGAGCACCCTTCGTGGATATCACGATTGGCCAAGATAAAGAAGCCTCCGAATTCGGAGCCCCATCCGTGCAGGTCACGTTTGGGGTAAATAAGACTCTGGATTCGAAGTGCCCTTTGTGGATATCACGATTGGCAAGATAAAAAAGCCTCCAAATTTAGAGCCCCATTTGTGCAGATCACGTTTGGGCCGAATAAGACTCCGAATTCGGAGCGCCCTTAGTGGATATCACGTTTGGACCGAATAAGACTTGGATTTGGAGCGTCCTTCGTGGATATCACAATTGGCAAGATAAAAAAAAGCCTCAGAATTCGGAGCCCCATTCATGTAAATCACGTTTGGGCCGAATAAGACTCCGGATTCAGAGCGCCCTTAGTGGATATCACGTTTGGGCCGAATAAAACTCCGGATTCGGAGTGCCTTCCTGGATATCGCGATTGGCCAAGGTAAAAAAGCCTCCGAATTTGGAGCCCCATCCACGCAGGATACGTTTGGGCTGAATAATAATATGGATTTGGCGTGCTTCTCATGAATATTACGATTAAAAAGCACGCGTTGTTGACAAAAATTGAAACATGCAAACATTTAAAACAGGGTGGTTTATTAAATTAACCAATAAATATGTAATTTGAGCCCAATCTATATTGGAGCATTTACAATAAGTTCAATTTTATTCGGCATCACACTTGTCGTCACTCTTTTCGATTTCGAAAGTGCCAAAGGGAAAGTGATGACGTTGGTATAACGGTGAACCGATTCAACGCTTACCTCTTGGAGAGCCTCTGCGGCTTGGAGAGCCTTGATCCACCCGTGCCTGAAACCCCGATTCTCGCATCGACATACCTCCTCAGCTAGTTTCTCCTTGCTCTTGTCTATCCCGACTTTTTGGCCGTCGTGGAAGCCTTTCTCATAAGCCCTGGACCTTGTCGTCTCTACTGCAAACATCCTTGCCGTATCTCGATCGGTAATCGCATGACTTATTAGCCATTGGGTCACCCTTTCCTCCACGACCGGGTTAGATTCGGCAGTTTTGGCCTTTCTTAGCTCACGCTTGACCTTCTCTGCACGAGCCTCCAAGTTTCAAATTCGTTCGTTCTTCTCCTCTATCTCCCGCCGCGCGGCACGTAGACGCATGTCGATTTCATAGGCGGTATACAACCCTTTCATTGCTCCGTGGATACCCTCTCGAAACACTTCAAAATCTTGTCGACCGACCGTCAACTGCTGGACTTCTGGTGGAAAAATCTATCGAGCGAACTCGACTGCCACACCTGGGTCGTGAACAATTGAATCCACTTCCATCATCGGTTTATTCTCCACAAAAACTGCAAAACTCAACGGTCGCGATGTCGTATCGGATTCACTTCTCGGTCGCGATCGAGGGAAACTACCTCGTTGCTATTTTTCCCTTTTGGGTGATCTACTTCAATGACATGGGGACTGACGCTTTTCCCGTTCCCTCGACGTCCTATTTCCCGTGTGCATAGGCTTGCCACTGCGATTCATCTCTGTATCCAGCTTAGCCAATGTCCTCCATTCCTCTACTGTTGAAGAATAGTCTACTTGACATTCGCACTTATCTAACCTTCCTCAACAGACTGGTTTAAATTGAGTCTGAGCACACTAATGGCATTTACGGGTGCGAAGAACTCACCCCATTTATCCCTAACGGGTGCAGTGCCCCCGAGGCGATTTCATTAATGCTAAACTTCAAAAGCCCGGTGTCGATCTACATGTACCACAGCCACTCCATGAACTAATAGTATTCGACATTTATAGTTCATACATTAGCTGGGGTAGGGACAGATTTATTAATCTGATCGGCCAAATATCTAAGCCCGGTGCCGATCTACGCATACCACAACCACACCATGAACTAATAGTATTCGGCGTCTCCAATTCGTACATTGGCTAGGGCAGGGGCAGATTTATTAATTTGACCGGCAAAATATCTAAGCCCGGTGCTGATCTGCGCGTGCCACAACCACTCCATGAACTAATAGTATTCGGCATTTATAGTTCATACATTGGCTTGGGTAGGGGTAGATTTATTAATCTGATCGGCCAAATATCTAAGTTCGGTGCCGATTTACGCGTACCACAGCCACACCATGAACTAATAGTATTCGGCGTCTCCAGTTCATACATTGGCTGGGGCAGGGGCAGATTTATTAATCTAACCGAAAAAATATATAAGCTCGGTGCTGATCTACGTGTGCCACAACCATTCCATGAACTAATAGTATTCGGCGTTTATAGTTCATAAGTTGGTTGGGGCAGGGGTAGATTTATTAATCTGATCAGCCAAATATCTAAGCCTGGTGCCGATCAACGCGTATCACAGCCACTCCATGAACTAATAGTATTCGGCGTTTTTAGTTAATATATTGGCTGGGGCAAGGGCAGATTTATCAATTTGACCGGGCAAATATCTAAGCCCAGCGCTGACCTATGTGTGCCATAGCCACTCTATGAACTAATAGTAATTAGCGTTCTGGTTCATGCAGTGGCTGCTGTAAGGGCAGGTTCATAAAGCTAATCGGCCATACGACGAGGCTCTAAGCCGTTTCACTTGTTCGGATAAATTGAAAGACGGATAAATTACTAAATTGCCAAGATAGAGTTATCTAATCGGCAGGTGTTCATGGATGTTTAATTCACTCACCTCATAATCCTACATCCTATTGGATCGATAGCTAGCAAGCACAGTAGACAACAGTTATTTTATCCACAGTAGTAAAAAGCAACACTATTCATCAATAGCAAAAATTAAGCACAAACAATAGCAAAGAGCAAAGGAAGTTTTCAAGCAAAGAGAATTTTCATTAGTAAATTGAGTACAGCTAGTAGCCATTTTACACATGAAAACTACTTTAAACTAATGGAAATCTATTAAACAAAAAGCTACAACCTTGCATGGAAGATGCCTAGCAAAAATTAAAATGTCACCCTAGTCAATCCTCAGGGTCAGACGCCAGCGGCTCAACGTCCACTTGCTCGAATGGAATCGGCTGGGCCAATGTCACATTCACGACAGCAAGGGCTTTGAGCTAGCCGTGTTTGAAGCCCCGGTTCTCCAATTTGGGCACTTCATCCGCATAGTTCTCCAAGGCAGCTTCTTGTCCAACCCGAAATGCTTTGGAAACCTCAGAGTCGGCTGTTTCCTTCGCATTCTTTGATTCTTCCAAGTCGGCTTCCAACTTGGCAATCACCTCAATGGCTAGCTGGAGCGCGTCCTCACTCGCTTTGGCCCTGTCCTCGGCAAATAGCCTTAACTGGTCAGAGTTCCTCACGCTCTCGGCCTCAGAGTCGGCCCTCGCATGTTCCTCCGCCGCTTTTGCCGCTTCGGAATCGGCTATCTGAGAGGCTTTCATAGCCTTGTTTTTTTCATTTTCAACTTCGGTTTTTAGCAAGGCAATCTGTTCTATAGCGTCATGTTGACAGCGGCCTATTTCAGCTATCTTGCCCACCATCTGCAAAATAAGGAAATAGAGTTAAATAATATTAAAAATATATGTATTTAGGCGAAAGACTGCATATAAAGCATGTACCAATAAAGCCGACTGAGCGGTTAACGTGATCGACAGCAGATCTGGCTCGGCCCGAAATACGGCTCAGTCAACCGGCAGGGAGATCGAAGAGGCCATGCTCAAGGCCACATCTAGGTCTTTTAAAGCCGACGCGTCAGAGGAAATTGGCATGTTCCTTATCTTTGGTTGAACAGTGAACAGAACAAATAAATCTGATTCCTTAATGCGCGACTGTTTATCGACTTGCTCTTCAGCGGACTCAACTTCTTTGTCGGCGAGGCGTTTCTCCCTCCTTTGCTCCTAATTCGCCTGCTCTACCCGCTCCGACTTGGTCGTTTGGGTTTGAGTCGTCTCTTCCTCGACAACAGGCAGAGACGGCTCAATATCGGCAGCGATGGAATTTCCGATTGAATGGCCTCGACTCTCCGCCGGGGGGCCATTCTTTTGGCATTTTTCTTATTGGCAAGTTGTGTGAGTGACAACCCAGCCATGTCCTCAGGGTACACGCCGGGAATGTCTTCTAAACCTGTAAAGATGTCGTCGAAGGAAACGTCCCCTCGGCCTAAGGTGGACAGAGGGTTGGATGAATTGAGGCCGGTTTCCTCAAAGGCCAACTTCAAAGCCTCGTCTACTTCGGCTTCAGATTGGTTTGACTCCTCAGCAACCTTCTCAGCTACATCCACCTGCTCTGAATCGGATCCATCCAAACCAACTTGCATCAAGTTCTTGAAGTTGGTTAAGATAAAGGCCATAAGAAACTCTCCGCCCCTCAGAACTGGGATGCTTTCTGCCGCCGAAAACGTCGTATATGTTGGCTCGTATCGAAGAAGAATGTGGCCCGCCCTCCCTTGTTTTTGAAGGCTTGGACGGCCAAAGTATTGGAGCGCGACTTTAATTTCCGCAAGAACGGCGTCGTCGGTTGAAACCAAAACTTTCTTCAAATCGTTTCCTGCACAAGTAAAACCATGAGACCGCAAAAATAAAGCCGAGTAAATATAAGAAAGATAAACGCAAGGAGCTATATGGCCACCTGGTTCGCCTCTTCGTCTAGGAATAGGATCTAGGCGGTCCTCGCCTTCGCCGAATTCCCAATTACCTCGGATAACGACCATGACATCATTGACTCGCTTGCCAGAGCTGGAAAGCATAGTCATTAATTGATGGTCGGTGTCCTTGGCCCTAAGGAAATAGCACCCATGCCGGCCAGAAGATTTGGCCAAGGCATAACAATGCCGAATAGCAGGTATGTCGAGATTAATCCTAAGGCGGCGGTTTAACTCTATGATTCCCATTATGATTCAAAAAAAATTTACATTAGGTTGGGAAGGGATTAGACTCCAATGGCAAAGGACGGCCCTAAGGAATGGGTGAAGGGGGAAACAAACTCCGCCTTTTATAATTGATAAGAGAGGGAAAACGATTGTGCTTTCATCAGCCCTCTCCATATCAAGGGTGCTGTCTGTCACGAGTGACAAACGAACGTCATCAGGGATGGAAAAATGGCATCTAAAGCCAGAGGCTCGATCCGCAGAAAGGAGGTCTTTCAAATGCTTTGCCATTTTCGTCAGTCTATGGAGTACGCAAAACTAAAAACAAACCAGGAAAAGGGATTCGAAATAGAGAGGAAGAGAGCTTACAAGAGGCAGAGAAGACAATGAGGGATAAAAGGAGGTTGCAGAGGTGAATTGGAAGGCACACCAAGAGCTTCAAGTATTCAAAAATGTGTACGCATTTGAAAAGACAACAAAATTTTAAATCACAATAAATGGAAGAAGCGTACGAAGGGGTGAGAAGTTGTAATGATGACCGAAAGGCCTGCGAGCTCTGACATTCGCGTTGGAATGAGGTTGGCCACCGAATTTCGGCTCTAACTTTTCGAGTTCAAAACCAAACACACTAGCTAACTGTTGTTAGTGGAATGTTTGGGAGGCAATTGTGGGGGCCGACTATTGGATGCAAAGGGGCCGAATAAGTGAACTTAGAGACTCGAGATATATACATCGTATTTGGCCCCTTCTTATACAAATCCAGAAGTAACCTAATCGGCTACATGACCAGTTGAACGAGGAGCCGTGAAGAGCGGTTTGCAACAAAAGAAGCCGAGTAAATAGTTACACGGTGGATTAAAGGTAGGCCCAACCTTGAGGCCTAAGAAGAGATATAAATAAAAGGGCATCAACCAAAGGGCGGTACGTGAGAACTAAGAAGCTTAACTTAAGATAGAAGTAAACAAGAGAGTACACACTGACTTGTCCATTGGAGTGCTAATTCCGGCACCCTCGACCGGAGTGTTCATTCATTTTCAGGTAGCTAACTGAGGATCTCGAGCGTTCCATTGGATCCAAAGAGTATTTCCAAACCACTTCTCCACATATATAATAAGTAAGGTCAATAATAATATCATAACTAATGTGAGTATACTAGTTAGTACACTAATTAGTGCATATACCACCACCATTTGCATATTTCACTATGTATTGAATCAATACAAGACTGCAACCTTGAGAAGCTATACAAAGAAGTGGATCAAACAATTCCTAAATGTGATGAGTCTATTCTATATAAGGTAAAGGTACACAATATATATATATATATATGTATGAAGAATATTTACAGAATATATAATATGTATTATATATTAACATCCACTCTCAAACTCAACGTGACATGGTAGATGCCGAGTTTGAAAATCAAATCTTGAAAACACCCTAGTGGATGCTTTGGTGAAGATGTCAGCAATGATGTCAGTAATTTGGCCAGCATAGGAAATAGGAAGGAGGTGAACAATGCCTTGTGTGACATGTTTGTGAACAAAATGACAATCAATCTCTATATGTTTAGTTTAATCATGAAAAACATCATTGTGAGCAATCTAGATGACACTTCGATTGTCATAGTATAGAGGAGTTGCAACTAGAAGAGGAACACCTATATTAGTAAGCAACCATTGAAACCAAATGAGCTCTTAAGTAGAGTCAACAAGAGCACGATATTCAAATTTAGTACTCAAGCGAGATACCAAGGTTTGTTTCTTTCTATGCCAAGAAATAAGAGAGTTCCCTAAGAAGAAGCAAAACCTAGTAGTAGAATGGCAATCAGTACGATCTCCAACCCAATCAGCATCAGAATAGGCACGTAATGATAGTGCAGATTGGGAGGAGTAATGAAGACCATGAAATAAAGTACCCTTAACATAGCGGAGGACACAAAGCATCGCAGCATAATGTATGGATCGAAGAGCTGACAAGAACTGGCTAACCAGATTAACGACATGCGCAATGTCTGGGCGAGTGGCAGTGAGATAAACAAGACTACCAACTAATTGTCGATACATGTTAGCATCGGGAAGGGGTGTACCATCCAAGGGTGTAAGGCAAACATTTGGTTTGAGAGGAGTAGAAACAGTCTTACTGTTAGTGAGTCTAGCCTATGTAAAATGATTAGAAGCATACTTGGCTTGAGATAGATAATAGCCATCAGGGTCCACAGAGATCTCAAGGCTTAAGAAATATTTGAGTAGACTTAGATCCTTCATCTCAAAATGTTGACTAGGAGACTGTTTGAGTGTAGATATGCCATTGATGTCATTGCCGGTGATAATCATATCACCCATATAAAGGAGAAGAAGACATGACCATACTGAGACTTATGGATGCAGAGGGTAGAATCATAAGAGCTAGTGGAGAAGCCAAATGCTTGAACAGTAAAACTGAATTTAGAAAACCACTGTTTGAGGCCATAGAGGGCCCGATGAAGCTTATAGACTTTATTGGGCAAATGAGTATAGCTAGGAAGCGGCTGTATATAAACCTCTTCTTGAAGATCTCCATTCGAGAAGGCATTTTTGACATCCATTTGAAATAATTGTCATTTCTGAATTGTAGCAACAACAAGTAAACTGTGAATGGAAGTGAAACAAGCCACAAGAGAAAAAGTCTCTTCATAGTCAATTCTATACTCTTGTGTGAAGCCTTTGGCAACTAAGTAACGTTCAATAGTCCCATTTGAACATTTCTTGATCTTGTAGACCGACTTATAACCAACTAGAGGTTTGTTAGGAGGACAATCAACCATATCCCATGGGCCAGTTTGATCTAAGGCTTGTAACTCTTCTGCCATTAATTGCTGCCAAAGGGCCTATTTGATTGGGTGGATTAGAGCATGGGATTGAGATTATTAATTCGTGGGCCCAATTATCCTATGTTTGTTTTAACATTTTTGTTTAGGATTATTAATCCAATGGATAATTAATCCAACAAATTTGTAGGATTATTAGTAACGTGGTAGGGGTGGGATTATTAATCCAATGGATATTAATCCAATTAGATAGTGAATACCACACTAACTTAATAGGATTATTAATACTTTACTATTAATCTTGTGAATCAAACATGACCAAAGAGTGTTAGAACTAGCTTCACGATAGAATTAAGGTTCATGGTCAGAGATAATAGTAAAATAACAATCATAACCACGAAGACAGATAGAAAGTTCTTTTACTCAAGTAGAATGGTGAAGAGAGGCATTTGAAGGCTCAAGAAGGAGCTCAAGAGAGTCAATAGATGTAAAGAACTCAATAAAAGTGGTATGATCAATAAATGGAGGTACAATACTATCAGGAGGGCCAGACACGGTAGAAGGGGTTAGAAGAGGGATCGGGCCAATGTTTTGCTCAGTGGTAGTGCCTGTATCGAGCTCATCATCAAATAGAGGAACGATGGGATTAGTAAAAAAAGATGTACTTGGAGAAATATCTATGTGAAATTTGGACATGGAAGAAAACATTTTATCTTCCTAAAAGACAACATGACGAGACACACAAACACATTTAGAGAGAGGATCCCAACACCGATAACCTTTATGTTCAATCCCATAACCCAAGAAGCAACAAAGACAAGCTCGAGGGTCTAATTGGGTACGTTCATGGGGCTGTAATAAAACAAAACATGCACAACCAAATACCTGAAGATTACTATAAGCAGGTGGCTAACCATAGAGACAGTCATACGGGGTTTGATTGTAAATGATAAGAGTAGGAACTCAATTGACAGTGTATATAGTAGTGAGAGCAGCCTCACCCCAAAAACGCTTAGAACAAGAGGTAGAGATTAAGAGAGCACAGACAGTGTCAAGAATATGACGATGTTTGTGCTCTGCCCGACTATTCTGTTGAGAGGTTCTTGGACAAGATGAGTGCTATTGTCATGAAGAAATTGTAAAAAGATTTGTTTCTTTATATTCTTGGGCATTGTCGGCATGAAGAATTTTTTTTTTTTTTTTTGTTGAATGTGCTAGAAAATTGGGTTTTAACCATGTGGGCAAAATTATAATAGTGTTGTTGTAGTTTAGAACGATTTTTCACAAGAAATATCCAGATAAATCAAGTAAAATCAATAACAAAGATAACAAAATACCTAGATCCCTCCATGGTAAAGTGTGAGAAAAGTCCCCAAAGATCAGAGTAGATAAGATAAAAAAGGGCATGAGTCATGGAATCACTTTTATTAAAAGGTAAAGCAGCTTGTTTGGTTGTTTGACAAGATAAACAATCTATTGTTTCATTAGTGACATGACCTAACTAACCACTAGACATAAAAGACCGTAATCGACCAAAAGACACATGACCAAGGTAAGAATGCCATAAACTGAGGGAAGAGTGTGCAGATGCGGAAATAACAGGTATAAGAAGAGAAGGCTAAGAAGGGATTTGAAAATGAATGAGCTTGTATAAACGACCAGTTTTGCAGTCGATCCTAAGAGTCTGTCCCATCTGAGGGTCTTGCGTAACACAACCAAAAGAAGATAAAAGAACAATAAGCCCAAGATCACAAAGTTGCACAATAGAAATAAGATTAAGAGTAAGATGGGGAATTAGATATGTATCAAGAAAAGAAACAATGGATGTAGAGACATGGCCTATATGACTAACATGCATTGGAGACCCATTAGCAGTGAAAATGACATGAGTAGTAGAAATAGACGTGGTGGATGAAAAAATAGTAGGATTAGGAGTTATATGATTTCAATATATAGAATCCAAAAACCATGAAGAGGTGACGGAAAGGGCAGTAAAATGTGTATCAGATGTGGAGAGAACTTGCTTGACAACGGACTCGATGTCATGAAGAGTGTAGGATGGAGAATGTTCAGGAGTCGAGAATGAGTTAGTGACAGCAGCAATGGAAGATTTAGACCTATGGTGTACCAAAGGTCGTCCAAAAGAGCCACCTTGAGGACGTTGATCACGGGACTGGCAGTGGGGGTTCTCGAAGCACTCTTGCTAATAGTGACCAGGACCAATTTTGTGACACCATTTGAAGACTCGAATAAGGCAATGGAGCAGAGCATGTAGTGGACTATGGTAGTAGGAGCATAAGTCAAGAATTAAGGGGCAACCAGGCTGGTGAGATGTAGTAAGAGCAACATCCATGGTGGAGAGTTGAGAGATCTGAGGTGAGTTTCTTTAGAAAGAAGCTTAGAAATGGTACCCTCTAAGGTGGAAAGAGGGTGCAGTGAAGGAGAGAGGCACAAACAAACTCAAAATCTTTTTTAAGGGCTGTCAAAAATTGAATCAGACGTTGGCCATCACGGTAGGTGGTAAAAAGCTCAATATCATCCGAACACTTCCAATTGGGTTCAGAAAGAGATAATTGATCCCAAACACCATGCATCTGAGAGAGAAAGGCACTTATTGATTAACCAGACTCCTGACGCATATGATGAAGTTGGCTAAGGAGTTGAAATTGGTCAGCTAGATCAGTTGTACTGTAACAGGCATTTAGAAAATCCCAAATTTTTTTAGCCGTGTTGAAGCAACTAAATTGAAGATGGATAGAGACAGAAGAAGTATAGCAAAACCATGTAATGATTTGATGATTTTTGTTGTCCCAATCAAGACGTTCCTCATACTTAGCAATAGTTTCAGTGGTTTCACGAACAAGTTTGACAGCGTCATTAGTAATAAGACGCCAAAGTTTCTTACCCTTGATAAAACTAGACATACTTTGGGCTCAAAGAACATAATTAGAGCAATTAAAGACAACAAAAATTGGTTGAGAAGTCTCAAAATGATCCTTGCTAATTTATTTTATTTTATTTTTTTTATTTATTTTTTGCAAAACCGAAACATAAGAGAATAGTAAAAAAAATACAAAGGCCTCGTTTGGGAAGTGGCTATTTTAGTAGGCTATTTGGCTTTTTGACTATTTTAGTAGGCTCTTTTAGTTTTGTGTTTGGGAAGTTAGGTTAAATTTATTTTGAGTTGGTGTATTAAAAAATGTGTTGAAAAGATGTTTGTAATTAAAATGACCATTTTGTCCCTACAATTATAATTTTTTAATTTCCGACTAAGGGGTAAAATGGTAATTGAGTTGTTGATGTAACAATTGCCGGCTGTGACAGTGTAGGCTGCGCCTACACTATCCAGCGCTCAGTCCTTTTTTTTTTTTTTTTTTTTTGAAAAAGTTGGCAATAGTATTACTTTTGGACTATTTTATGAAAATAGGCTACAATAGCCTCAGTTGAGGCTTCCCAAACAGCGCCAAAATAAAGAAATAAAGAATAGAGCGGCAGACGGCGGCTTAGAGAGTACACGGCTGGGCGAGCTGAGAAAGGGAGAGCCTGCTAAGGCGATGCAGAAGCTGAAGGAAAAAGGCTGAGGCAGAAGCCGTGGATGGTGGCACACAGCATAGGGAAGCCGAGTAAGGCAGTAGCGCTAGGATAGAGAGACGCCTACACGTGGCACACGCGCAGAGAGTGGGAGAACGGGAAGAACCAGTCGTGGAGATTCCTGTGGCGCGTCTAGGCGCGTGAATGATGATTGTGGAATATGGTTGGCTTCGTTGTACTCCTGGTTGACAGAAGAAAAGACTGGATTTTTTTTTTTAATTTATTTTTTATTTTTTATTTTTTATTTTTTCAATCTTAGAATAAGGCCACAATTGATGTGAGAACCAGTCGGATTGAGAGGACACTTAGGGCGTGTTTGATTGGGGAGATTGGAGGGGGGACTATCTACTATTTGGATTATAATTCAAATAGTGTTCCTTATCCGCCGTTTGATTATTTTTTAGTCCGCCGGACATGGAGTCCGGCTAGACTCCATGTCCCCCATATGGAGGACTATTGTGTCCTAGGGGGGTGGGATAGAATGTGGGGGACTATTCACTGTTGGGATTAGATGCGAAAATGACCATTTTGACCCTCTACTATTTAATTATGTATTATATTTAATAAAATTCAATAAAATTTAAATGTCTCAATTTAAAAATAAAATAATTTTATTTAACTTTTTATTGATGTTTTATTTATTTAATTTTTTAAAATAATTTTTTATAGATATTTTATTGATGTTTTATTTTAAAATTTTGTTTATAATTTATTTAATTTCATTATTTAAATTGTAATAGGTGTTTTATTTAAAATTTTAATTAAAAAAATAATATAAATTTTTTATACAGGTTATACAGTATTTTATTAAATCAAATTTAGTGGTTATTTATTTATTTAATTGTGTAAAAAAATAAATTTATTTAATTGTGTAAATAAACAAACACAGTAAAGTTTTGCATGTAAAAAAAATAATGATTTGTTATACAATAATGATTTAAAACAAATTTTATTGATATTTTATTTATTTATTTAAAAAAAAACGAATTTATTTAATTAAAAATAATTAAAATATTAAAGATATGTTTAATATTGCTATTACTTAGTAAACAATTGAAAAAGAGTAAAATAGTCTTTTGTTCATTTATCTTATCCAGTCCATCCAACCAAACGTTAGATTCACTGAAAATAGTCTTATCCAGACATCTAATCCCATGAAAAAACAAACAGATGATACATATCCAATCCGACCAAATAGTCCGGGGGATTCACAATCCCAGGACTCAAGTCCGATGGATTCTAATCCCTCATTTTCCAGTCTGTCCAATCAAACACACCCTTACAGTATACTTCCAATGGTGGAATAGTGGATTGATTTATGGAACAAACAGGTAAGAGAGACAAAATAAGAAATGAAGGGTACGTTTGGTTTGAGTTTGGGAGATGAGTTTTAGAGATAAAAAGTACGAAAAGTTGTTTGGTTTGGTTTTTTTCAAAAGACGTTTTGAAAAATTATTTTGAGAGAGAGTTTTGGAAAAAATGATTGATTTGATGTATATGAGAGAGAGATTTGTTTGGAAAACTTGTAAACCAAACAAGTTTTGAGAAATTTTTTTGAGAAATTTTTTTTGGTTTTATTACTTTTGAAAACTTATTTGTAGAGAATTTTTCCCAAAAATTTTTAGGAAACACAAACCAAACAAGGCCGAAATTTCTCTGTCAAATTAAAGAAATTTCTTTGTAAAAATTAAAATTTATTTGTGTTGAGGTGAAATTTTTCTCTGTCAAATTTTTTCTATAAAATATTGAAGGACTCAAACTATTACGAAAATATTCCATATCCTTTATTTTAGAAAATCATAATATCAGGAGTCTCAAAAAAAAAATACCCATTGATTAGAAAAGAAAATGAAAGAAATGAAAGAAATTCACTAATCACTCATTTTTTACTTAATTTATTAATGGTTTAAACTTTTACTCAATACCGGGTTGGTTTGGATCCATTAATTTATTATAAATTTTAAGTAATATCGTGGTGATTGTATTCGGGTATGAGCTCATAAAATCTTATCTTCTTTATTTTATTTTATTTTTTTATTTTTGTTTTAAGTAGCAACACTAATTTTTTCCCTGGATCTATCACATAAAAATTGTAATTGTAATATAAAATATCACATCAAATATAATTATTCTAAAAATATTTTCGTATATTTATTTTTAAATATTATGATAATTTTATTTGTATAAAGTTTTTATCATTTCATATATTACATTACATTAATTTAGAAGAATTCACCGCTCATATTTGATATTAATATAATGAGCATACAGAAGGTAAACATTTTTATAATAAAATTGTAAGCTTCCAAGAAGAGACATATGCACAACACCTTAGCACCATCTGGATTACCTCCAAGTTATTAGGAACAAAGATTCTTTTTCGATTGTTTAGTTTGTATGATTTTGTTTGCTGATCAAGAAAAGAGTTGTTACTAGGTCGGTTACAGATGTCATGCCTGACCATGAAAATGAATTTATTGACATATATTTTTTGAATGTGTCAATAATACATAAATTTTGAATGATCCAAAACAAGAAATTCTATATTTAAAAGGTGTATTGGCTCTGTTTATAATTGTAGATTTTATTATTTTTTACTAATCAAAAAGTGTGTATTATTTATACGAGGATGTAAATAAAATCAAACTTTTCAAATATTATATATATATATATATATGTATGGGTAGGTTTTTCTTTAATCTGAGATCGGACTGGAACGTATTGTTGCGTTCTCGGAGGCTCACCACAGGTCTTGTTTTGATGATCCGAACTGTTCAATATGTAGAATTCGCTAAGTACTTCATCTTTAAAAAAAATCACGTTAATCAGATATTGATAGCCACTTGATCAAATTATATTTCTGTTAATGATAAATATGATTTTCAAAATAAATTATTGATATAAATCTGATTTGATCAAGTAGATATCGATATCCGATCAATATAATGTTTTGCAAGTATAAAATACTCGACGAATTCTATATATTAAACGATTCAGATTAACGAAATAGGACCCATGGTAGATCCCATGAACCCAAATAAGACGATCCAATTCACATAATAGACTGGGGATAATCTATTCCCTATATATATATAACGTCACCCAAATAAATATAACCATATTATTTGTGCCAGATTATTTTTCGCTTAAAAATCTCCAAATTATTCACATTATTGTATGTAAAATATTGAAGTAAAATGGGATTTGATAAAAAGTGTAAAAATATAAAGTATAATTTATCATTTATTATTTTTGGCAATCATATGCAGAATTTCATCGATCTTAATTTTGAAAATGTCGTTAAGAAAATATTATACTTCGATGCATCAATTGAAATCTTTTTAACATATTTATAATTGGCGGTGGCTTGCCTCCAGTCCATATGGTGGACTGGAGGGTCCAGTATGGGCCATTGGACTTATTTTTGAATTATTTTTCGATAATTCGAATTGTTTGTATTTTAGGATTTGTTGAATACATTATTCTTGTAAAAAATTACGTCGACTAGATAACGGTTTCTATGTATTTGAATCAATTTTTTATGAACAGTTAATTTTCTGACCGTCTATTTTTTTAGACAAAAGTGATTCGAATACATAATATCTGTTATCTGTTATCCGATTGATGTGGTTGCTTATGAAATAATGTACTCGACAGCTCCTAAAATATGAACAATTCAACTTATCAAAAAAGAACTTAAAAGTGAGTCCAATAAACTAAAGTGAACCGAAACTATTCCAAACCTAAACTAGAGACAGTCCTCTCTATTTATAATTATATTCACAAAGGCAACTACTAGTTCTTGTACACACAAAACACAAACATACTTTAGAATTCTAGAAATCTTGGTGGTTCCTATCACCACCAGCCAGGGACAGCTCAGTTGGAATAATTGGTCAAATTACAACTCACAAGTGTATAATATTTAATAAATTTTCAAAATCAATAGTATTAGTGAAAACATTTATGACATGCTTCAAAAGGTCTTTTATGTATGACGGTTTGTGATATTTTTCACTAAGAAAGATATTTAACTCCTTTGGTTTTCTTTCAAGTGTTTACGAGCAAATGATTTTACTTATGTCAATAAAAAAAGAGAGATAATTTTGAATTTTTTTTTTTAAAATTTTCTTAACAAAGGATAGGATATTAGTGAATTAATAAATTAGATTATAAAGAAATAGTCGCAATCTTTTAAATTTTAAATTTTTCTAACTTTATTATTATCCCAAAAGATAACTACATGAACAATTGAGCCAATTATTTTGTCTGAAAAAAAATTAAGTATATCAAGACAGTTTATATTAAACCGGATAAATCTTATTAAAATTAAAAAAAATAAAAACTACAAAAAAAATTATATAATTCAAATATAATATGACACATATCACATGTTTACTAAGCCACACAGTATTTCATGTTCTCATTAGGTTACCTAAAATTTTTCCACGCTTGGGGAGAAACGAAATGAAATCACCGACTTCCGATTTGGGAGTTGTTGGCCCAAGCGTGAACTTCCAAGTAGGAACCCCGTACAATGGTACAATTAAAAGCACATGTGTCAAACATTATCAACTGTCAAGTATTATTATTTTTTGACAATTAATTATATTTGATGTCTTTTAGTTTTAATGAAAATTTTAGGGGTAAATTAAACTGACATCTTCTGAGATTTATATTTATTACAGTTCTTTCTTTACTTTTTAAAAATTACATCTCCCTCTCTGAAATTTAAAGTTTCATTACATATTCCTCCCTCAACAATTTATTTTTTTAAATACCAATTTTGTCCTCACTGGATAAATTACATTAACACCCCGTGCATTTTAGAAATTACAATCCTCACCCTAAGGTTTAAAGTAACATTACCAATTGTCCACTCGGTTAGTACTAGTTGGGAAAAAAAAATTAATTGAAAAAAAATTAATTGAAAAAAAAATTAATTGAAAAAAAAATTTATTAGTAAAATTTTTAAATTTCTATTTAAAAACTAATGTAAATTCATTTTTTGAATTTATGTTTTTTCCTCAAATTTACAAACTGAGACAACTATTTATAAACCAAAATATTATCAAATAAGTTTTTATGACAGTTTTTTTAATTTTTGTGAAATATAAATTAAAAACTGAAAACGAAATGGTTACCAAATAGGCTTTAGATAATAAAAATGTTGTAAAATTAACAAATAATTAAATAAGTTAATAACGTAAGAAATGATTTATCAAAAAAAAATTTAGGCTATGCATGATTTGATTTTTGGAATTTTTTTTTAAAATTAAAAATTAATTTGGTTAAGAATAAAAAATAAAAAATAATCATCATTTTTATATAATTTTTATCTTTCGAGTGGTTAGACATAATTTTTTACAAATTAAATTGAAACAGCCAAACGTATGTATATAACCTGTCCAAAAGTTAAAATGATAATTATTTTTTACCCTTAAATGATAATTATTTTTTATTTTTTATTTCTTAACCAAATTAATTTTTAATTTTTAATTATTTAAAAAAAAATTTAAAAATCAAACCATACTGTGGAAAATGCATTTCTTATTATCAATCTTGATAGTACATACAAGCTGTATTTATAGAAGGTAAACTACTGCTGATCTAAGCAAATAACTAACTTCTAACAATGTAACTAACTCCTAACAACTAGCTAACCAATTCCTAACTGACTGCATGACACCACAGCTGAAGCTCTATTCTTGACAGCTGAATAAGCCATATCGGAAGCTGCTGAAGCTGTGGCTTTTGCATCTGAACTAGAATCCTTATCACCCTCTTGCAAGCTGATGGTAGAGGGAGAGACCAGAAGCTTGGCTTTAAGATAGTTAAATCGTGAAACTGAGAGGGGCTTTGTGAATATATCAACAATTTGATCAAGAGAATGAACATATTTAAGAAGTAGCTGTTTAGTAGCAATCTTTTTACGAATGAAGTGACAATCCACTTCAATATGTTTAGAACGAGTGTGAAACACCAGATTGGAAGCCAAGGCAATAGCAGACAGGTTGTCACACCAAAGTAAAGGAGGAATGAGAGAGTAAAGTTGAAGTTCATGGAGTAACATTGTTAACCAAGTACGTTCAGCTGTGGTGTGTGCGAGAGAGCGATATTCAGCTTCGGTTGAGGATCTTGAGATGGTTGATTGCTTTTTAGCAGACCAAGAAATAAGGTTGGACACAAGATACACACAGTAGCCTGAAGAACTGCGACGATCTAGAACATCACCAGCCCAGTTCGAGTCAGAGAAGGCATGAAGTTCAAAAGAACAAGGGCTGAAAGTGAGCCCATGAGCTAAAGTCCCTTGGACAAATTGTAACAGTCTCTTGACAGCAGCAAAATGAGCAATAGTGGGAGCATGCATGTATTGACAAGCTTGGTTAACAGCGAAAGACAAGTTAGGCCTGGTGATGGTAAGGTACTGGAGTGCACAAACAACAATGCGATAAAGCTCAGGTTGATCAAATGGAAGATCAGAATTTGGAGCAAGAGAAGGCTTAACTGACACAGGGGAATTGCAAGGCTTACAAGTGGTCATACCAGCTTTAATGAGGATATCAGAAGCATATTTGTGTTGAGATGAAAAATAGAAATCACCATAAGCTTGTATAGATATACCCAAGAAATAGAAAATATCCCCGAGCTCCTTCATGGCAAAGGCAATATGCATTTGAGCAAGAAGAGATTGAATATGAGAAGAGCTATTTCTAGTAACCAAAATGTCATCAACATATACAAGAAGAAGAGTAATAGTGGAAGAAGTGTAATAACCCGATCTTCTTATATGTTTTCCGGTATGCTTTCAGTCTCATATTATGTGTTTAATGTGAAATTCCATGTGAAATTAAGCTTAATTGTGTGAATTATATGGTTATGGACTTATATCTGTTGATTATGTGCAAAATCTGTTACAATTGAAATATTTGGATCAATAATTGAAAGCCTCAGAAGCTCGATAATCCGAAATTGACTTTATAATTGTGATCAGCATGATTTTTAGTTTATAATCTGAATTTTTGTAAAAAATCTGACTCGTAATGATTAAACTGATTAAATTATAGTCAACTTTTAATAAACCCTCTTAAGTTCCTTCCTTAGCCATTTGTCATTTTATAAAACAAATATCTCCTGGAAGAGAGAGAGTGAGAGAGGAAGAACAAGGGGGAGAGAATCTCAACAAGAAGGAGGATTTGGAAATTGAGAAGATTTGTAGAAAATTGAGTTTAAGGTAAAAATATCTCACTTCAACGAACTCCTCTCTTAGACTTGAGTAAGAATCTCTCTTGATTATGTAAGTTAGGGTTTATAATATAGAATAAGTGTGTGTTAATTGTGTATAATGTCTTTTATGTTTAGTTGATTTGGAATTGTTGAGCTATATGGAGGGGAATTACACTTTGCTTTTAGTTTTGCATGTTGAACTCATCCATGTGGTTAGATGATGATGTATATATATGGAAGACCAAATATATCAAATATAATCAAATACAAGAATGTTGAGTTTTGTTTATGAAATTGAAGGGATTAAAGACCTAATTGAGCTTCTGATTCATGTTATTGTAGTGTTATATCATCATGTTGAGTTTAATTCCCTTATTTTGTGCCTTGAGATGTTGTAACCTAGTTGGGTGTGTGTTTTGGATCGGATTGCACAAATTAGGGATAACGACCGCACATGCAGGGGTCACGGCCGCACATGTAGGAAGCACCACTGCACGTGCGGGGGTCACGGCCGCACGTGCGAAAAATAGGGGATTTCAAAGTTAAGCTACTGAAATAAAAGCAAGTGCGGGGGAGGATTACCACACGTGCAGCCCACCTTCCCGTACGTGCGGAGGGGACTACCGCACGTGTGGCCCAAGGGGAGAAAATCGGTGTCTTCCTTTTCTGCTGTTTGATCTTCTGGGATTGCTAAAATGTGTGCTTAACACTTTTAAAATGCTTGTAATTGAATGTGAATGGAACGAATCAGATATGGGTTACAAAGTAAAGTGACTAACTTATAAGTGCCTTGTGTGTGTGTGTAGGTCACATACATGAGAGAACTAACCCTCCGCCACATCACTGTGAGTAATAGTACTGTAACGACATATTTCATTTATCGTTGATAACTATTAATGGCGTTCTATTATTTGTAAGCTAACTATGTCGCCTCATGATGAACAATCGGAAAACTTATGTGCGATATTGAACAATGATATCTTTATGGACTTGAGGTCATTCTGCTTTGCTAATGATGGGCCCGAGGCCGTTTAGTTATAAGCCACTGAGTGTGGAAAGATCTAAATAGAGGAAGGTGAGGACATCGTCCCATTACTACCGGAAGCCCATCACTGTGAGTACTAATAGTGTAATGATGTATATAGTTGCTCTTGCATTTCTGTCTACGAATTATTATACCTTGATTATAATTGGCATGTTGGAGTCACTATACCGTGGTTTAGATGCCTCTAATTGTGAATGGTGTAGTGCTATGAGTCCCACTAGGATCCATGTATGTTATTGATACAAATTACGTTTACTGCAATGGAGTACATTATGATGTGAATTGTTTATGACTCATGGCCCTAAGGCCGAGGGAGATGGAGACATGTCGATGTTCCATCAACCCTATAATGATATGAATTGTACATGACTAATGGCTCTATGCCAAGGGAGATGGAGACATGTCGATGTTCCATCTTCCCTATATTGCTCTGGACAGCTGTCGTTATGTTGGGCCTGAGGCCGTTCTGTATTACGTCTGGGCCTGAGGTCATTTTCTATTACATGCGGGCCTAAGGCTGTTTTGAAATATAGTATGGATAAGACTTATTTATGGTTGGTTTGTTATATGTATATTTATATTCTCCAAGGCTATGTTTATTCACCTAACCTCCTTATATTGCTATTATTCACTGAGCCCTGCACACTCCGTGTTATGTCTGCCTCTGTAGGTAATCAGCTTGGAAGTCAGTCCTAGTCCAGCCTTGGTAGCTTTTCTTTGTCAATCCCCGCAGTGTCCAAACAACTGGATGAAGCTTGTTTATTTTCGTGTAGTTCCTTTCTTTGCTCATAGTATTGGTCACTGGCTTTTGTCAATATAGTAAGACATCTATAACTTTTACTACCAATGCTTTAGTTATACCCCCCAACTACGAGGATGGGATTGTATGTATGTACATGCACAATCGTTTCTTATGGGTATGTTCATTATGTGTTGGGCTATTTGGTGGAATGTTTTGTGATCCTGGTATGTAAGCGTTAGCTCAATGGATGTTATTTTAAATTGATAATCGTTTCCGTTCAGGCCCCATATCATATAATTATTGAATTTTGAGTCCGTCGTCAGGCTAGTCATGCCCAACCTTATATGGGCGGGTTGGGGCGTGACAAGAAGTCCTTTGAATGAATAAGAAATTGTCACACTGACTATTAAGAAAACCTTGAGACAGTAAAAAAATAGAGAATGTAGAATACAAGGCGCGAGGAGCCTACTTTAAACCATAGAGAGCCTTTTTTAAGAGACAAACATGAGTGGGATGAGATGGACTAGTGAAGCCTGGAGGCTGTGTCATGTAGACTTCCTCTTCCAATGTACTATGTAGGCTTGAATGGAGACAACCAAAAAATAGGAAATGTTCCCTAATTTCTTCATGGTAAAGGCAGTATGCATGTGAGCAATAAGAGATGCAATATGAGAAAAACTACTACCTGTTACCAAGATATCATCAACATAGACAAGGAGAATAGTGATTGTTGAAGAAGTCCTTTGAATGAATAAGGAATTGTCACACTGACTATTAAGAAAACCTTGAGACAGTAAAAAATTGAAGACGGTAGAATACCAAGCGCGTGGAGCCTGCTTTAAACCATAGAGAGCCTTCTTTAAGAGACAAACATGAGTGGGATGAGATGGACTAGTGAAGCCTGGAGGCTGTGTCATGTAGACTTCCTCTTCCAATGTACTATGTAGAAAGGCATTACTAATATCTAGTTGCTTGAGAGGCCAGTGATAACGCAGAGCCACACACAAGAAGATGCGAATAGTAGGTTGTTTGGCAACGGGGCTAAAAGTTTCAGTATAGTCAATGCCCTCTTGTTGGAGAAACCCTTTTTGCAACCAAACGAGCTTTATAACGACCAATAAAACTATCAGAATTGCGCTTAATACATAATACCCATTTGCAGCTGATAGCAGACTTAGAAGCAGACAAAGCAACCAAAGACCAAGTACCTTAAGCAAGAAGAGCATTGTATTCGTCCAACATGGCAGTGTGCCAAACAAGGGAGTTGAGAGCTTGCTGATAGGTAGATGGCTCAGTGTCAGAAAAGGAGAAAGAAGAAGCCATAAAGACTTGAGGATGCGCTTTAGAGCGAGTAATCATAGAATGACAATTAGAAGAAGGAGGAGGTAGAGCTAAATCAATAAAAATGGAAGAAATAGGAGTAGGAGTGGGAGTAGAAGAAGAAATAGGGCCTGATGGTAGAGAAGAAGAAACAGACTGAGGTAGTGCAGACTGGATAGACTTAGTTAATGTAGGTTATGAAAACACAGTAGACTGCAGTGTAGTAGCAGAGGAGATGCTAAAGAAGGTAAAGAGGAAGAGGAGGAAGGAGATATGAGAGCTGGTTGTAGTGAAAAAGAAAAAGGCAGTGGCTGACAGGGAAACAGAGTGATGATCCCAAGTTTGGAGAAGGAGAAGACCAGAAAAAAGACTGAATCATAGACAAGGTCTGAGAAGTAGGAGGAGAAATATTGGCCAAAGGAAAAATATTTTCATGAAATATGATAGAGCGAGACAGATAAACCTTACCAGAGGAAGGATCGAGACACCTATATCCTTTGTAAGAAGGATGATAACTAAGAAATACACACAAAGTAGATTTAGGTTGAAGTTTATGAAAAGTGTGTGGCTTAAGCCAAGAAAAACATTAATATCCAAACACATGCATAAAAGAGTAATCAGGTGCTTTGTGAAACAATAATTCATAAGGAGAAGAATGATGAGCCTTAGACTTAGGCATTCTATTAATCAAATAAGTGGCTGCAGAAATGGCATCAAACTAATACTTAATAGGAACAGAAAAGTGGTGAAGCAGTGCAATGGCAGTCTCAGATATCCTTTGTAAGAAGGATGATAACCAAGAAAAACACACAAAGTGGATTTAGGTTGAAGTTTATGAGAAGTGTGTGACTTAAGCCAAGGAAAACATTGACATCCAAACACACGCATAAAAGAGTAATCAGGTGCTTTGTGAAACAATAATTCATAAGGAGAAGAATGATGAGCCTTAGACTTAGGCATTCTATTAATCAGATAAGTGGCTGCAGAAATGGCATCAAACCAATACTTAATAGGAACAGAAAAGTGGTGAAGCAGTGCAATGGCAGTCTCAGTGATGGGTCTATGTTTTTGCTCAGAGACTCCATTCTGAGGAGGTGTATAGGGATAAGAAATTTGATGGAGAATACCATGAGAGTTGAAGAATTGAGCCATAGATGAATTAACAAACTCAGTACCTCCATCAGTGCGAAAAATTTGCAAGTGAGTGGAAAATTGATTGCCAACATATGCTGTGAATTCTACAAATTTATCAAACATTTCACTTTTGTAACACAATGGATAAAGCCAAGTAAATTTGCTATATTCATCAACAAAGAGTACATAGTATTTATAACCAGAAAGAGAAGGGCCATACATCACCGTGAATGAGAGAAAATAATTTTTGAATAGTAGAGTTAGACAATTCGAAAGGTAATCTATGACTTTTGCTACACAACAATGAACACAAGTAAATTCATCATCCTTGACTTTAATACAAGTGGAAGAAAGAAATTGTTTGAGCTTATTGAACTTGAGAGATGATGGATGCCCCAATCGCTTGTGCCAAACAGTGGTAGACACTTTATTAGTAGTTGAACTGCAGAATGCATTATGAGAATGAAATGATGAAGGTGGAATAGCAGGAGAAAAAGGCTTGGATGCATGAAAGTGATATAAACCATGTGAATTAAGTCCCTTGCGTAGGATGTCCTTGGTGTGCTTGTCCTGAGCAATGAAGAAAGAATCATAAAAAGTGATTGTACAACTATTATCTTTAGTAAGTTTGTGCACAGTCACAAGATTGGAAGCAATAGGAGTGTGCAAGACTTTGTTGAGTTTAAAAGTATGATGTGGAGTAGGTAAAATACCCTTGCCAGTATGAAGAATAGGAATAGAATTACCATTACCAACAGTGATGTGATCAGTTCCTTGGTAAGGTTGATGAAGACTCAACTGAGATAAATCATGAGTCATATGATCAGATGCAGCAGAATCAAGATACCAAGGGGAGGAATCATACAGAGGTGGAGAGGAAGCAGAGGCCACAAAAGCTCTGGTGTTCGAAAAACCAGATGATGATTGTGATAAAGGCTGATAGGAAGAATAAACAGAAGATGTCTGTGCTGAAGATTGCCTTAACTGATTTGGAAATTGCTGTCACTGTTGATTTTGAACAGAATAATTGCCATCCAATCGATGCCAACACTCCAGAGTTGGGTGATTAGTTTTTCCATAAATCTAACAAATTAAATTGTGATTTCGACTGCTGGATGATTGTCCACCTCTGCCTCTAGAAGAAAAATGGCCTTGGTAGCCATGTCGAGAACCACCTCTGTGACCTTTGAAATAAGATCGACCTCGAGAAGAAAAATCCTGAGAAGAACCACGAGAAGCAACATATGCAACTGAAGGTTTATGAGCATTAATTTTCTTGATCTTAGAATGAATGTGAACAGATTCTGAGCATAGAAGGGATGAAAGTTCTTCCATAGAGATGGCTTCTGACCTGGCTCGAATTGTGGTTTTGAAAGTATCAAATTCTTCAGGTAAACCATTAAGTGTAAGAAGAACTAGATCTTCTGCATCTATAGGAGAAGCGGCAAGCAAGTTGATTAGCTAACTCTTTAATCTGACTCAGATACTCTTCAATTGGCTGAGAAATCTTGGTCATGTTAGTCAATTGATTTTTCAGTTGATGAATATGACTGCGAGACAATGTAGTAAATCGTTTTGACAGAACTTGACAAACCTCTGCACTATGTTGAAGATGCAAAATAGAAGAGAAAATCACAGGTGTGAGTGCAGCTAATAGACAACTCAATAGATGTGCATCGATTTGTTTCCACTGCAGAAACTCTAGATTAACGGTTATGGTTCCATCTACATTTGTAATCGTTAATGGTGGAGAAGGATGAGAACCATCAACAAACCCTAGCAAATCTGTAGCATGCAAAATATTGAGAAATTGACTCCTCCAAATGATCAAATTTGAAGAATCCAGCTTTACAATTATGAAGGAATTGAGATTTGAAATGAGAAGACTAAGATTTGAGGGAAGAGCATTTGAGGTAGCCATTGAAGAAGATTGAAGAATTTTGAAGAATGATTGAGAAAATTTGAAGAATCTTGGAAGAACTGAGAAACTAAAATCAAGAACCCAAGAATGCTCGTGAGAGCTTCAATGCTCTGATACCATGTGGAAAATGCATGTCTTATTATCAATCTTGATAGTACATACAAGCTGTATTTATAGAAGGTAAACTACTGCTGATCTAAGTAGATAACTAACTCCTAG
Organism: Camellia sinensis; assembly: GCF_004153795.1. Lineage (NCBI taxonomy): Eukaryota > Viridiplantae > Streptophyta > Magnoliopsida > Ericales > Theaceae > Camellia > Camellia sinensis. The sequence continues at coordinate 134,093 of NW_021026958.1, read as the reverse complement.
CAGTGTAACTAACTCCTAACAACTAGCTAACCAATTCCTAACTGACTACATGACACCACAACTGAAGCTCTGTTCTTGACTGCTGAATAAGCCATATCGGAAGCTGTTGAAGCCGTGGCTTTTGCATCTGAACTAGAATCCTTATTACATACATAGCCTAAGAATTATTTGATAAGTCATTTCTTACGTTGGTAACTTATTTAATTATTTGTTAATTTTACGACATTTTTACTATCTAAGACCGGTTTGATAACCATTTGTTTTCAGTTTTCAATTTATATTTAAAAAACTTTTAAAAACTGCCATAAAAACTTGTTTGATAATTTTTTTAGTTTATAAATTGTTGTTTCAGTTTGTAAATTTGAGGAAAAAAAGTAAATTCAAAAAATGAGTTTACGTTGGTTTTTAAACAGAAATTTAAAAATTTTACTATCAAATTTTTTTTCCAATTAATTTTTTTTTTTCAATGAATTTGTTAATCATATTGTTTAATTTTGATGATGTCTAAAATATTATTTGCCAAAATTTGGATTTTTTAATATACATATTATTTGACACAAAATATTATTTGTTTAAAATATATATTGTATGATACATTTGTTAAATATTATTTAAATAAAAATATTTTTGACTATTTACTTTTTGAAAAATTAGGTTGATCACTATTTATCTTTTGACAAATTTGATATTGATTGATTATATTATTTTGATAAATTTGATATTGATGAGTTGTCTTCTTTTGACAAAAGTAATATATCCACATGGAGTGGTAGGTTATGTTTAGTTTAAAATTTCTACAAAAATTTAAAAAGGGTATATATGTTCAGATCTATTATAAATATTATTTAAAGAGATTTTATTATATATGCAAATATTTGATTAGAATATTATATATAATGCATATAATATAAATAGAATACATCACGTGAGCAATTAGATTTTTTACACTACATTGATTATATCATGTCACACATATATATATTATTATAATAAAACAAGAAGAAAAAGACGGAGCAAATCATTTCCTTGTTTGAAAGTTGTGAATTTTGTATCAAATTGCCGACAAAATGGTGACTCCATGTTTGAATTTTATATCATGTCACACACACACACACACACACACACAAACATATATATATATATATACACATATTATAATAAAACAAGAAGAAAAAATGGAGCTAATTATTTGCTTGTTTGAAAGTTGTGATTTTTGTATCAAATTATCTACAAAAGCGGTGGCTCCATGTTTGACAAAACAAAAAAGGAAAAGAAAATTCTCATAATGCAAGAAGGAAAAGAAGAGGAGGACAACAACAAGAAGAAATGAATAGCCTTCAAATCCACCTCGAAACAACAAGAGGATGAAGAAGATGACTCAGATGATGATGAGGAAATGACATTCATCACTAGGAAGTTCAAAAGGTTTGTGAAAAAGAAACAAGGTGTGTGAAAATTTTTCAGAAGAGATTTCAATAATAGGGATTTTCAAAAGGGAGAAAATCACAAAAAAATTTGAAGTTACTGTAGACACTCCATTTTTGACCGTTTTTAAGACTTGGATGTTCTTGCAGGGTACATCCAGCAACAAGTTTGATTACTCGTCGAGTACTCGATTTTCGCGACGGAATGCTCCAGGTTTGATCCTTCTAGACCCTATTTCCATTCTGTCTCATATTTGGACCATGTGTTGGTCTTTGCATGGTGATGCTCTTGATGGCCTGCCAGTCATCATTAAGGGCTACCGGCCATGGGCTTTGCCCTGCCGGCCATCGATGAGGCCACTGCCGGCCACCACTGATGGCCGGTCGGCCACCAATGTTTCAGCAGATATTTTTGTAGATATTTTGACAGCTGTTTGCACAGATTAGGTCATCTGCATGCACGTGGAGCGTTGGATTTGTTTGAAGGCTTCTTGTATCTCCTATATATAGAGCTCATCTATATGCATGCAAAGGGTTACAAAGTTTGAGCTCAGCTATATCTCTCACTCTCTCTCTCTAGAATACTCTCTCTCTATATTTTGTGCTTGAAAGTGTATTTTCTCTACATATTTGCACTAGCACCCTTAGCCAAACACCTCTACCTTAGAGTTGAAGCTCTTGGAGGCCTTGTTTGAGTTCCTTAGAGTGGTTTTGGCTCAGAAGTTTGGCTGTTTGCTTACTGTTTTAGTGTTATGCTTCAAGGTTTGGTGTTGCAGCACACCAGTGGTCGGTAGTGCCACACCAGTAGCCGGCACTGCTTCATCATTGGCCGGCAGCCGACAGATGGCCAACAGTAGCTTCTCATGGCTAGCAGGCCACTGGTGCATTCTCCAGCAGTGTTTTGGTAAGGTTCTCAGCAGAAAGTTCTTAGAGACACCCTACAAACAGAGCCTCTAAAGAGCAAACCGGAAGGCGTTTCGGGGCGGCAACCTAGTGCATGCATCCTCTATTATCCGAACCAGAGCTGAGGCAGTGTAGTTTGTAGTTGAATGCTTTATTATTAGTTAGCATGGTTTTGTAATTTAATTAATTTGTTAATTAGTTAAAGTGTTGTAATAATTAGTAAGTTGTTTTTATAGTTATTCAATTTGTTGTGTAATAATTAGTCTAATTACTTTAATTAGATTAGTTAGTTAGCTTCGCTTATTTATTCGGACCCTCCGTCGAGAGGGTACAATGTTGTAATAAATGTGCGTGTGTGTGTGTGCATGTCTTCCAACCCTACTTCTTTCTCCCTTTTATTTAATCGCTTTCGATGGTTAGATTAGGGCATATTTCAATTTCCATACCTTATGCTTGCATGCGTGCATCATTCATTTGTTTTGTATGCACTGGGCTTGGCGCATCATTAAAACTGCATTGTATTTCAATACCTATTTGAATACATGTTTCAAAGCATGTTATCGAAGTGTTGCATTCATATGTCATCTTAGATAGCCGAGCCTATTTAGTTGCATTATTGCATTTATTGCATTAGGCACTTAACATAGTTAGGATCATGCATGATTTCTAACTAGTTTTCTATTTTGGCTTGGAGTACACTATAAGTTTTACGCTTTAGCATACTTGCATGAGTGTGAGTGTTGCCATGTTTAACATGCTTGCCATGAGGCTATGTGCTTATTTGATTAACTGCATGAATGCCTGTGGATGAAGGCTTTATTGCTTAAATTGAGACAATTCATCGAATGTGAGTTTGAAGCCTGCTTTGCGAAGTGGCAAATCATCATGTTTTAAGCCCACTTAAGAGTGGCAAATCCGCACATTAGCCTACTTGCAAGTAGCACTTTCAAACCTTTTTAAAAAACAAACATGAATTGTTTTGTTCAAATTCTCGTGATTGAGTCTATACTTGTATGCTGTGTACATCACATAGTAAAGTTAGCTAATAATTGGAATAGTAACACATGTGTTTATCAAACAACATATCATGTTTAGTAGAGGCCGATCATTGATCGGGCGAGCGGGGGTGCTTATTTCAGGACCTTCCCTTCTCGTACCCAAGTTCCCGAGTCGAGGCAACTTTGGTGATGACAGACACGTGGCCTTAGGTACAAGTCAGGGTTTCCTAAATTTCCCAAAAACAAAATATTTAGGTGGCAACTTTGTAATTTGGCAAAGTAGTCCATGTTTGACGCTTTTTCATTCAAAATTGATTTTTCAAAACCAATTGCTAGATTTTGACTCTTTGGTGTTTATCAGCCTCACATCACACTTTGTGAGATTAGATTCAGAACTGTGACAGGAGTCCGAACTATAGGATGACCAATTCGCACCCTTTCCGAAAGGGGGGCGCGCGAAGAAAGTCGGGTGCTACAGTTTTTGGCGACTCTGTTGGGGATTTAGAGAACTTGACTCAAACTGATGATATGTTGGTTTATTTACACTTATGTATTTCTTTGCATTGCATTTGCATTGGTGCGCCTAGGACACCGTGTTTGCCATCTGCTATTCCTGAACGGTTTGCCAGAGGCTTACTAGGAAAAGCTTGCCATAAGGCTGACCGGTTGCGGGCACTGCCACGATGGGAACACAAACCTTGGATCTGGACTACCGCTATACCATTTGGTCCCCCTTTCACTTCTCGGTGTTAAGAATGAGAGGTATATTAGGTGGTCTTGCTGAGGCACCCTGTAGACGTACCCGAACGTCCCGGGAGGGAATCCCGTTTTGTTCATTGGGGCTTACTACAGTTTGGACTCAATGTCACGGTCCTGTATCTAATCTCGCAGAGTGCAATGCAAGACCAATGAATCATCAAAGAGTCCAAATCCGGCAAATCATTTTGGAAAATTGATTTTTAGAAAGAAGTGCCAAACATGGACTGCTTTGCTAGATACAGAGTCGCTACTTAAATATTTTATTTTGGGAGAATTTAGGAAATCCTGATTCGTGCCTAAGGCCACGTGTCCGTCATTAGCAAAGTTGCCTTAACTCGGGAACTTGGGTACGATTGGGGAAGGTCACTTCGTGAGCACCCCCGCTCGCTCGATCAAAGATCGGCCTCTACTAACCATGATATCGAGTTTTGAAAACATTATGTGTTCTTATTCCGGTTATTAGCCTAGAATTACTATGTGATGCACACAACATACAAGTATAGATTGGATCGTTTGAGTTGGAACAAAACATTTCATATTTGTTTATTTGAAAGATGGTTTGATGGTGCTACTCGCAAATAGGCTAAGACGTGGATTTGCCACACTCAAGTAGGCTTAAGAAAACATGATTTTGCCACTCTCAAGTGGGCTTAAAAATCTCAATTGGTGAATTGTTCCAATTCAAATAACCCAACCTTCACCCACAGGCATTCAGGCAGTTATATCACATAAGCAAATAGCCTCATGGTAAGCATGCTATCATGGCAGTCACTCACACACATGCAAGGATGCTAAAGCACAAAACTTACCGAGTACTCCAAGCCAAAACAGAAGCTACATTAGAAATCATGCATGATCCTAACTATGCTGAAATGCTAATGCAAACATACAAAACTGCAACTAGAAGGCTTGGCTATTCAAATGGCATATGAATTGCAACAACGGAATACATGCATTCAACATCGGAATTGAAAATACAATGCAGTTAGATAATGATGCGCCGAGCCCGGCTGCATGCAAGACAGATAAATGGATGCAACATGCAGCAAAGTAATACTATTGAAGCGTGCCTCTAAACTAACTATCATGAAGCTGAATAAAAGGGAGAAAGACGTGGGGCTGGAAGGCATGCATCCACCATCACACACGCATTCAGCTTTTACAACATTGCCCTCCTCGGAGGGTCTGAATGAATAGTAACAGATAAACTTAGCTAATCTAAGCTAATTTAAACTAATTATTACACAACTTATATTAACAATTTAACTAGTATAAGGGGAAATACATGAAATTAAAACAAATGGACTCTACGTGAATGGATTAGTAGTCGCCTGGAAATCATCGGTCATTGCTCTAACTGTCCCAAAACACTGACAAGCCAGTTGTGACAGTCGCGTCTTGGTGATGAGAGCAGAAAGGGATTTTTCAAACTATGTGTGCATGACCACTCTCCCCATCATTGCACAAGCTCAGAGAGTGTAGTCCTCAATCTCGTGCCACTAATCACATGCATCTCGATGCATGATGGCGAGGAGTCGGATTGCATGCACTCAATGGGAATGAATGCACATATAAACAACTAAAACCAACACTCCATCAGAGATGTCAAGAGATGTCGGTGACGCGGGAATCCGAGGCACGCTTGATCACTTATTAGTAGAAACATTCTTCGTTTCCCCGTGTTTTGCGACTAACCGCTACTCCAACAACAATGCAACAATAGAGTGGCCAGACATGTACAAAATGCCCAACTCTAGTATTGCAATGCTAAATGTATGCGGACTAAGTGATGATAAACATGCAAAGATGACATGCAAGCATGCAATGGTTCATCACAATGCTTGAACAATTCAATCAAGGCATACTCAAAGCACATGGATTATACGTGCAATACATAACACAATGCACTAACATACGCGATGTTATGAACGAGGTATACTCAATGCAATGATCGAACATGCAACAACATGGTTTATATGGCATACACAATACAAGATGGACTTAAACCGAGACGGATGGGCCTCGGCCACACCCAAATCAGTGGCTAGACATGATGAAAATGATGCAACAACACAGATGCAAACATGCACAAATGCAAGGGACCAAACCTAAGGCACAAAGTGCAACTCCACCAAAGCATGGTAAGCATGAAATATGGCATACAATCACATATTTTCCAGCTCTGAAGTGACATGCAAGATGGTCCCGAATCATGCAAACACCTCACACAATGCATGCTAGATGGCCCAAATACCGAAACTAGTGAAGTGGATTACACTATAGGCATGCAAAGCAATACTCAAATGGCCAAACCAGCCCCAAACAGTCCCTATGCAGGCCAAAACAGTAGCAAATATGGACTAAAATGATGACTCGCAAAGCATGAAAATGAAGCTCATGCAATGGTCCAAAAATGAGGTATTCATGCATAACTCTCAAACACATTTAAAGAGTGGAAAATGTAGGAATATGGCATACATATAAGCTCTGAAATATGATTCACAATGATGCCAAAACATGGAAACACCTCAAAATACGCATGCAATAGGCTTCAAAACTCAAAGCTAGGCAAGGGTATTGAACTACAACCATGCATAGCGAACATCATTTGACCATGAGGCCCAAAAAAAGAGCTAAGGCAGTCCAAAACATACACAAAATTAGTTTAAGGCATGGCAAAAAAGTGGTAGAATCAAAGGCCAAAATAGCATGCAATGTAAGCTAGTAAAGAGGATTTGCACTACAAGCATGTGAGGCAATCAATAGGCCACTAAACCAGCAAGAGTCAGAGGTATGACATGCCAAATAAAGTCCAAAAACCCACTGAAACATGGTTAATGCATGCAGGAATGAGATGCTCCTTTGATATGCTATGAAGAGGGTTATTCTACACATGCAAGATGGACATCCAATATGGAAAAACAAGCTTTGGATAGAGCCTATGCAAGTCCTAAAACTTATCAAAAATGGCTTGAAACATGGCTTGGAAGCATGCAAATAAGGGCTCCTTTGTAAGGCCAAAAATGCTAGAAAACAAAACAAGGAGAGAGAGGGTCACCCCTCTCTGATTTTGGCACTCAAAACATCATGCTAGCCACTAAAAATCCACTGGATTTTAGTGGCTAAAAGGCCAAACAAAGGCCAACACAAATGCTCTAAGGCATGACTCAAAACAAGGTAAAATGAAGCATGCAAGGGGGTAGATGACCCCCAACAGAAAAATGATCTTAAACAAACATATTAAGGGCCTCAAAATAAGACTTTTTTCAGTTTACACCAAAGCTTAAATATGCTTGCAAGTATAGCTAAAAGATGAAGCAAAATAAAGCTTAAAAGAGGGAATAGTGTGTTACCCTTGTAGCTTCAGTAAAACAGCACACCTCTGGACGAAAACTCAACCTTTAACCTCTGAGAATGACCTCCAAGGAGCTTAGGTTGATGGTGGAAGTGTTAGGCTAGGAGGTGTAGTGTAAAAGTGCCAAGAACTAAGCACTTTTGGAGCCAAAATAGAGATATAGAGAGGGAGGTATATGTGTATGCCTTAGGGAAATTCTGAACCTTCACAAAGTAGGGGGAGGCCCTCCTTTGTAGCCAAGAGGGTCCAAAGCTTCTCAAAGAAGCTAAAAAACAAGCTTGAAGATCCTCCATACACGTGTATGGAGGATCCATTCTGTGCCTTCCAGCTAGCACAGCTGGCAACAACTCGCAGAGACAAGACTAAGGGAGGCAGGCCGACCAGTTCAGGTGGCCGACCGCTTTTCCTGGTCGGCCGACCAGTTCAAAAGGTCCAAGCTCAAGAAAAGTGGTCGGCAGCCCTAAATGGTGGTCTCCCAATTAAATGCAAACTAGTGGTGTTGTCCAGTTACCTGTCAAGAAAATCGGCCGGCGGGGGAAAAGTGGTCTCTAAGGAGAAAAGGTGGTCTCCCACCCTGGTACCACCTTCCAAACAATGAAAACAAGGTCCATGCCAAAATGAACTAAGACGGATGCAAAACGAGGGTTCGGGGGTTAAAACGCGCGGCAGGAGGCCCCGAAAACTGGCTGCTAAGCACTGAAAGTGGTGTGCGACCACAAAGGTGGTCTCCCGGGCCACAATGTCCCTCTAGAGAGAGGAAACAAGGTGTGTGCCAAAAACCGTGCCAAACGGAGAAAGTTAAGCGGTCTCGAATCGAGGCGCTCGACCGACGGCTCCGAAAATCAGAAACTAGTTTCCAAACGAGAAAAGTGGCCCATGACCACGAAAAGTATCCTACGGCCACTGAGAGATGGTATACGAGACCTCTCCTTCCCTTTGGGAAGAGAAAATAGAACTTGGTTCGCAAACCGAGGCAAAGCACAAAAGAGTCCCGAAGTCCAGAGGCAAGGCTCTCAGCCGAGACTTCGTAACCTCAGAATGAGCACAACATGCACAATCACCGAGCGCTCAATCGATGACGTCTGATTCTTAAGGTCGGTCAAAAATGGGGTGTCTACAGTTGCCCCTCTTTGACAGAACTCGAAAGTCATAAGTGACGGGAGTGAATGCCAATGCCCAGAGATGACCCATTTTTGACAAGGCGAGATAAATAAGAGATGGGCCCGCAGGCGTGCCCGCAGGCAGGGGCAAAATACAAAACGATATGCACAAAGCCGAACATAACTCATGATCATGCAAAACAAAAAACTGTAATGAAACAAATATTCACAATAAATGCAACAGTTTTAAGCAAGAATGCAAAGCAAAACTACATTTCATGCAGTAAGGATGTAAAAGAATTACAATTCTCGCTACGTCTCACACGGAGAAGATACACTACCTGTCCGGTTCGTCTGGTTGCACCAGCTTCAAATGAACCGTACATACAATATCGTGCCTGCAAAAGAGAGAAATCTAACAGGCACAACATAGTTAACAACATATGTTCAACGCTGTATCGAACGCAGACAAACATGGTGCCGATGAAAAAGTACATCGCAATGCAAGAAGAAACGTGCGCGACAACGCAAGTTAAGCATGGAGGTATGACGATACTAGTGAAATGTGCACAACAATGCAAGCGATGCGCATAATAATGCCAGTGACGTGCATAACAATGCAGGATAAGCCCAACTTCAAAAGCATGTTTGAAACAAAACATTAAGCAAAGAAAAGCAAGCCTCGACGAGGGCAACTCAAACGCGACCTCCGATTTACCTCTCAGAGGGGTCACAACGTACTCAAAAAGGATACACCTGGCTCTTGCCGAGTAACGATGAGCCATGCGTCGAGGATTGGATTTGAAGTTCCCGCGGAGGGATTTCGCGCCGAAAACTGCACTTCCCTTGTACTTTCTTGAGAGCCGGGGACTCCGATCACCACCAAAATTTGCAGGGAGAACAAAGAGTCATTGGAGACCACCCAGGAGGGCCACCGATCGCCTAGGGAGGCCACTGACCAGGTTTTGTGCAAGGGGGTGGTCGACCTACCAGGAAAGGTGGTCGGCCGACCACCTGTCCAAATCCGGGACAGTTTTGTCTTTTTACAATTGTTTCTTTAAATCCACAAGTCCCAATCACTATTCCTCACACCCTTATGGCCAAAATCAGTTCTCCTTCCTTCCTAGACCATTTTCTCTCTCAGATCTGCGCTTTATATGCGTTTTCCAACGCCCAACGCAAAGTTGTTTCGCGAAATCTTTCAGTTTTCTTCACTTTGGACCGATTAAAATTTGATTTCAGAGCTTCTTTCTTCATTTTCACCACTTGAGGTAAGTTTGTCTCGACATTTGGTACATTTTCTCAGGAGTTGACTTTTGTTGACTTTTTCATTTCCCGAGAGTTGACTTTTGTTGACTTTTTCTAATTTTGGCTCATTTTGCAACATCAAAAGTGGCGTGCGACCACGAAGGTGGCCTCCCGGGCCACAGTGTCCCTCTAGACACAGGAAACAAGGTGTGTGCCAAAAACCGGAGCAAACGGAGAACGTTAAGTGGTCCCGAACTGAGGTGCACGGTCAACGGCTCCGAAAATCGAAAACTAGTCTCCAAATGGGAAAAGTGGTCTATGACCACGAAAAGTAGCCTATGGCCACTAAGAGATGGTCTACGAGACCTCTCCGTCCCTTCAGGAAGAGAAAACAGAACCTGGTTCGCAAACCGAAGCAAAGCACAAAAGAGTCCCGAAGTCTGGAGGCAAGACTCTCAGCCGAGACTCTGTAAGCTCAGAACGAGCACAACATGCACAATCACCGAGCACTCAATCGATAACGTCTGAGTCTTAAGGTCAGTCAAAAATGAGGTGTCTATAGCTGCCCCTCTTTAACAGAACTCGAAAGTCATAAGTGACGGGAGTGAATGTCAAAGCCCAGAGACGACCCATTTTTGACAAGGCCGAAGACTTAGACAAACAGGCGAGATAAACAAGAGATGGGCCTGCAGGCGTGCCGGTAGGCAGGGGAAAAATGCAAAACGACATGCACAAAGCCGAATGTAACTCATGATCATGCATAGCAGCAAACTGTAATGAAGCAAATATTCACAATAAATGCAACAGTTTTAAGCAAGAATGCAAAACAAAACTCATTTCATGCAGTTTAAGAATGCGGAGAATTATTCAATTCTCGCTACGTCTCATACGGAGAAGATACAATACCTGCCCAGTTTGTCTGGTTTCACTAGCTTCAAATGAACCGTACCTACAATATCGTCTGGTCGCACCAGCCTCGACTGAACTGTACATACAATATCGTGCCTCCAAAAGAGAGAAACTTAACAGGCACAACATAGTTAGCAACATATGTTCAACACTATATCGAATGCAGATAAACATGGTGCCGATGGAAAAGTGCATCGCAATGCAAGAGAAACGCGCGTGACAATGCAAGTTCAGTATGAGTGCATGACAATGCCAGTGAAACGTGCACAACAATGCAGGCGATGTGCATAATAATGCAAGTGACGTGCATAACAATGCAGGACAAGCCCAACTTCAAAAGCATGTTTGAAACAAAACATTGAGCAAAGAAAAGCAAGCCTCGACGAACTCAAACGCGACCTCCAATTTACCTCTCAGAGGGGTCACAACGTACTCAAAAAGGATACACCTGGCTCTTGGCGAGTAACGATGAGCCATGCGTCGAGGATTGGATTTGAAGTTCCCGCGGAGGGATTTCGCGCCGAAAAGTGCACTTCCCTTGTACTTTCTTGAGAGCTGGGGACTCCGATCACCACCAAAATTTGTAGGGAGAACAAAGAGTCATTGGAGACCACCCAAGAGGGCCACCGACCGCCTAGGGAGGCCACTGACCAGGTTTTGTGCAAGGGGGTGGTCGACCTACCAGGAAAGGTGGTCGGCCGACCACCTGTCCAAATCCGGGACAGTTTTGTCTTTTTACAATTGTTTCTTTAAATCCACAAGTCCCAATCACTATTCCTCACACCCTTAAGGCCAAAATCAGTTCTCCTTCCTTCCTAGACCATTTTCTCTCCCAGATCTGCGCTTTATATGTGTTTTCCAACGCCCAACGCAAAGTTGTTTCGCGAAATCTTTCAGTTTTCTTCACTTTGGACCGATTAAAATTTGATTTCAGAGCTTCTTTCTTCATTTTCACCACTTGAGGTAAGTTTGTCTCGACATTTGGTACATTTTCTCGGGAGTTGACTTTTGTTTGACTTTTTCATTTCCCGAAAGTTGACTTTTGTTGACCTTTTTCAATTTTGGCTTATTTTGCTCATTTTTGCTCCTTTTTGCAGAGTTCTTCAAATGGCGGGTCATTTTCCTCATGGTGGAGGTCCTCCAGGTGCCGAGGGTGAGCCGGACATCATGTCCTTGCCCCCGAGAGTTCGGCCGTTTGATCCCGAGAGGTATCATCCTCAGGAGCACGTCCTTCCTTAGGCCACTTTCTACCATTTCACTAAATTTGATGACCGAACGCCTGCGGATCTGTTGCTGCGGGAGCCAGAGACTCATCTTTCTCATCAGGCACGAGAGGTACGTACTTCACTTTTACATTCTCTGCAATGTATTATGCATTTCATGCACATTTCATACTTTCGCTATGTATGCTTATCCGCTCGTTCTGAACACATTTGCACACCATATTTCTGCTTATTTTAGCACATATCTCACAGCACAAAATTCTGTTGAGTGGGCACACAGCTTGTTCAGAACATTTAGTCTATAACATAGCATTCTGTTTGCATTTTGAACACACAGCTCAATCACTCGAATTTCTGAAAACGCAGCTCATACTTTTTATCGTGAACACGCTGCCCACAGTTTTTGAAAGTTGAACACACAGCCCAAACTCTTGATGGTGAACACACAGCCCACTTTTTTGAAAGTTGAACACGCAGCCCAAACTTTTGATGGTGAACACACGGCCCACATTTTTTTGAAATCTGAACACTCAGCCCAAACTCTTGATTATGAACACACAACCCATAGTTTTTGAAAGTTGAACACGTAGCCCAAACTCTTGAGGTGAACACACAACCCACAGTTTTTGAAAGTTGAACACGCAACCCAAACTCTTGAGGTGAACACAGCCCACAGTTTTTGAAATTTGAACATGCTGCCTAAACTCTTGAGGTGAACACACAGCCCACAGTTTTTGAAAGTTGAACACTTAGCCCAAACTCTTGAGGTGAACACACAGCCCACATTTTTTGAAATCTGAACACGCAGCCCAAACTCTTGAGGTGAACACACAGCCCACTTATTTCATTTGCACGCAGCGCATATTGAACACACAGTTCTTACATTTCACTTTTGAACTCACAGCTCATTCATCTCATTTGCACGTAGCTTATACATTTCATTCTGAAACTGAATACATCTGTTCATTTTGAATGCAGGTACCCTCTCGTTCTACGCAAGGTTATGTCTCGATTATCTCTAGGGAGTGATATGCAGAGCTCCCACAGACCGTTCGTCACATGGTGGATGGGGCAGGATTTAGGCCCTTCTGCGCGGGGCTATCTCGCTACCGTGCGAGCAGGACCTTGATGGGGGCACTCATGGAGAGATGGTCGGACACCACCAACTCTTTCCACTTCTCAACTACCGGGGATATGACGATGACCCCGTTTGCGATGCTGACTGGCCTTGATGTGGCTGGCCGACCGGTCCCCTACGACGAGGATATGGGTGAGTGGGAGGCTACCTGGATCTATCTGTTGAGAGCTCACCCATCGATTGACCGATCTTCGGGCAAAGTCAGGTACACTTGGTTCCCCGTGCAGTATAGGGGGAGTATGCCCGAGGCTCTTGAGGAAATAGAGCAGTACGCTTGAGGTTTTTTGATGTTCCTCCTTGGGACCACTTTGTTCTCCGACAGGGGGAACACAGTTGGACTGTATCTGCTCAGTGCTTTGGTGGACCTATCACAGGTCAGCCAGTATGACTGGGGTGGCGCCGGCCTCGCTACCATCTACTGCTATATGAGTGCGACCTCCCGCGGATGGGGGAACATAGTTGGTGGCTACTGGAGAGCCTGGGAGGTACCTTCTGCCCTCTTGATTTACATTTCTGCTTTTCATTATCTGTACACTGCACACGGCACACTTCACATTCTGTATTCTACATTCTGCACTCAGCACTCTGTATTTTCTGTATATTTTGTATTATGATGGCCACTGCCCTATTTTCCACAGGTATGGGTTTACGCGTACTTTTCGACGCTAGCCCCAGAGTTCGAGGTAGATGTGCCTCTTACGATCCCTTACTCTCACGTATTTGAGGGTCGATGTCGGGCGAGGGCTCGAGAGACTCTGCCCTTCTTGCGATAGTTTTTTGACACGGTGCAGGCGACCGAGGTACTTCAGAACTCTCAGTTCTTCATATATTCAGCTTTGATTCATCTCGCATATTTATGACATCTGATTGGCTCATGCACTTGTTATCCTCAGATCACTTGGCGGCCCTAGGCACCCTTGGGAGGAGATATCCGTTTCCAGTTCCCGGGGGCATGGGCTTCTTCTCAGTATGGGACTTTGTTTGAGGGTCCAGTTGGTAGGGCCTAGTTTCTGGGAGATCGCTTCATGCGCCAGACGATGGGCGTCCGTGAGCAGAGTGTCCCTTCAGCACCTCCAGATGACATGCAGTCCGCTGAGAGACTCATTCCCGAGGAGGTCGATGTCGCTATGTTGGGTACCGATGCAACTCTGCACACGGAGGAGGGAGAGTATGCGACTTACCGCCATACGTATTTGATGCCCCCACTGATGGGTGTCCGTACTCCTACTAGGAGGGCTGCTGGTGCATCATCGTCAGCTCGAGCCCGGGCTGCAGACGTTCCTTTGTCTAGCAAGGCCGGCACATCGAGGAGTGGGGCTAGACAGATTCCCCTGACTTATCAGCACACCGGGTGGCCAGATCTTCCGACCGAGTTGACTGGATAGCGATACGGGTCATCTTACCCGATTCCAATAGAGCCTCCTATGCTCGATCACCGATATGTCAGTGATCCTGACTCACCACTGCTATGTTCCACTGCTTTTCATTTATCACTCAGATACTTAGGCATTCATTTATTCATTGATGACTTGAGCTTGTATCTGCAGCCTCCCAGGGAGTATTCTGATGGTCTGCTCAGATTGTTGGCCTCACTGGAGGGCATGGTCTTGCGGAGGGAGACACAACTGTTCATCGCCGGTGTTACGGTATTTTCCAATTTTCTCGCATTTATCATACTTCTGATGACATGTTGTATTTAACCATTTCACTGCATTGCTTGGCTGTATGCGTAGAGCACATCTGACACACACCATATTCATACATTGTATCTGCATACACCCATTCTATGTAGCATTCTTGTCTCTGCATCTGATATACATGTTGGCTAATGCACTCAAATTGTCCTTTTCAGATGCCACCACTACAGGCCGGGCCATCCAGGCCTTCTCAAGGAGCTGGGAGAGGGGACTCGTCTTGCAGAAGAGGTAGGCACAGAGCACTCGTCATAGATGACGAGGAGTCCAGTGAGGAGGAGTCAGCGCATCCTCAGTCAGAGACATCCACAGAGAGAGAGGAGGGCTCCGGTTCTGGTTCTAAGAGTGGAGGTGATGTCAGGGAGGATCCCGAGGATGATAGCTCCGATTCAGACGATGGTGCTGGTAGAGGTATTGCAGAGACTGCTTAGGCGAAGAGGATGAAGAGGGCCTCCCGATTTTGAGTCCGAGAGCACTGATACAAATGTTCCTGCTTTATTTTCCTTTTTTACTAGTAGTTGTAGCACATTGTACATTATTAGGCAGTTTTATTTTCTGTAAAACATGTACCCTTGTTGTAAAATGTTGTAACAAAGGAAGCATGATGAAATGAAACATCTTTTTGAAAAAGTGTTGTATTTTATGCTCTTAGCGTCGCATCACATCATTTTGCACAAAAATGAGATTGAATGAAAATTGAGCATCGAAAATTGCCAAGTCAGTTAGTGAACCGACACAACAAACTAAACAACTTAACTTACTAAGAAACAACAAAACCTTAGCAAGTTTACAACTCGATAAGCAAATCCCGACAATGTTGATTAAACAAAGAGTAACAACTCGATATACGGAACTCAATGACTCGATAAGCAATGACTCGATAAACAAAACTTTAACAACTCCATAAGCAAAACCAAACAACAACTCTATAAAAAAAGAACAACAACTCGATAAGTAAAAGCATCTCGGACAATTGGAGTGACAGAACGCATCTGAAACAGAGGTAAACTCGAACCTTCAACACTCCCAATGCATGGAAAAGCTAGGATCTCTCTTCTAGAAATTAGGAACAGACCAAAGACCAACTTTTCTCCATGGCCGACCACCAGAAGGGGCTGGCCGACCAGCTATTTTCCTTGGAGACCAAAGGGGTGGTC
>NW_021026958.1:81190-115271 GCF_004153795.1 Camellia sinensis | reverse complement strand
ATAGAAAAGTACTCAGAAACCACATCCATTCCATTTTCATTAAGCATTTCCAAATCGTCTGATTCTTCTGTTACAACAGACTCAAAAGAGAAAGAAAAAGACGACCTAGACAGGACTGTGGCATTCAGGTTATCACCCCCAGGAATATCGAACTCAGACTCAGACGAGCTGGAACCTGATTCCGACTCCACAGACTCGGTGGAATCAGATTTCAGCTCATTACCTGACCCGGTGCTACTTGACAAAAATCCCTCATCGTACTGCCAGGTGAGAGAGGGTGCGATGGATGCATCCAAAATACTTGCAGGTAGGCTTGCAGCCGTTTCATTCCCAATCATGGACACCGAGAAGTTATCCCCCAAGAACTTCTGTACGATCGGAGGATCCGAAAGTAGACAAGCCAGTGCTATCCCCATTTCAATTTCAACGCTCTCGGAATCCACATTTTTACACTGCTCAACCTGAGGGATACGAGAATTGTCGGGTGCTATCAGCAACACCCCTATCCCATACCCGTACTAGTTTGATGCTCCGTCAAAATACATCGTTCAAAACTCATCTTCGATATGCAGAATAGCCTCGTCTGGGAATAAGTACTCAACTGCTTTATCCCCTTCCACTGGGTGATCAGCTAGGAACTCCGCTACCGTTCTCTCCTTTACTGACTTGCGAGTCACATACTTCAGATCGAATTCGGAAAGTAGAAGCAACCAACGAGCTATCCTACCCGTAAGTGCCGGTTTCTCGAAGAGATATTTGATGGGATCGTAGCTTCCTGGTAGCCCATACCAAGTCCAAATAAGCCTTCTCGAGTGGAGTATAGCGGGTCTCGTAATCCAACATCTTCTTGCTCAGATAGTAGATAGCTTTCTCTACCTTATCCTCTGATTCCTGCGCAAGCATATAGCCCATCATAGTTTTAGTCACTGAAAGGTACAAAATCAACGGTTTCCCTGGCTCAGGCGGTGACAACACGGGTGGGTTCTATAAGTATTCCTTGATCTGTTCAAAAGCAGCTTGGCATCAGCCATCCCACTGGAACTTCTTTCCTTTCTTCAGGAGACCAAAAAGTGGTTCACAAGTCAAGGTTAATTTTGAAATAAACCGTCTTATGAATTGCACTTTACCCAGAAAGCCTCGCACCTCATTTTTAGTCCCTGGTGGTGGCATTTCTAAGATGGCCTTGATTTTGGAAGGGTCGACTTCGATACCTCTTTGTGTAATCAAGAACCCCAGCATTTTCCCTGCTGTAACACCAAACGTACACTTTTGAGGATTTAGCCGCAACCGGAATTTTCTGATCCTTTGGAAGAACTTTTGCAAGGGGCGTAGTGGCCCTCTCTTTCTTTGGACTTGACAATCATGTCGTCCACGTACACCTCAACCTCTTTATGGATCATGTCATGCAATATCGTGGTTGCGGCCTGTTGATATGTAGCTCCAGCGTTCTTCAACCCGAATGGCATCACCCTATAGCAGTAGGTCCCCCACGGAGTGGGGAAAGCAATCTTCTCCCTGTCTTCAGGTGCCATCACTATCTGATTGTAGCCTGAGAATCCATCCATGAACGAAAGCAAAGCATGCCCCGCTGTGAAATCTACTAACTCATCGATATGCAGTAAAGGAAAGTCGTCCTTCAGACTGGCTCTATTCAAATCCCTGAAATTCACGCATACCCGGATCCTGCCATCCTTCTTCGGCACCAGAACAATGTTGGCCAACCAAGTTGGGTATTCGGATACCAGCAGGAACCCTGGATCAATTTGCTTGGTGACCTCTTCTTTAATTTTGAGAGCCCAGTCCGGGCGGATCCTTTTGAGTTTCTGTTTAACGGGTCGGGCCTCTGGGTCAAGATGGATTCGGTGCTGTACAATCTCAAGATCGATCCCACGCATGTCTTTGTAGGACCATGCGAAAACATCTTTGAAATATTTTAATAAAGCGACTAAGTGCTCGCGCTCCTCCGAAGACAACGTGGACCCGATCTGGACCAGTCGCAGGTCCTCCTCAGTACCCACATTAACTGTAGTGATTTCATCAACCAATGGTTTAACGAATCTCTTCTGCTCTTGATCAATTAGACGTTGTAAAACAGGAGGAATTTCTTTCTCGTCGTTTTCATCAAAATTTTGAAAGTCCTGATTAATACAATAAATCAAAGGCACAGAAAAGTACTCAGAAACCACAGCCATTCCATTCTCATTAAGCACATCCAAATCGTCCGATTCCTTTGTTACAATAGACTGAAAAGAGAAAGAAAAAGACGACCTAGACAGGATTGTGGTACCCGGGTTATCACCCCCAGGATTACCGGACTCAGACTCAGACGAGCTGGAACCTGATTCTGACTCCACAGACTCGGTGGAATCAGATTCCGGCTCACTACCTGACCCGGTGTTGCTTGACAAAAATCCCTCCTCGTACTGCCAGATGAGAGAGGGTGCGATGGATGCATCCAAAATACTTGCAGGTAGGCTCGCAGCCGTTTCATTCCCAATCATGGACATCGAGAAGTTATCCCCCAAGCACTTCTGTACGATCGGAGGATCTGAAAGTAGACAAGCCAGTGCTACCCCCATTTCAATTTCAGCGCTCTCGGAATCCACATTTTTACACTGCTCAACCTGAGCTGATGAGTCTGTCTGCTCCTCGGCAACATCATCCTCGAATAATTCCAGGTTGAAGAAGATCTCAAAACCTGGCACTTGCTTCCTCTCCGCATTCAACCATGGCTCTAGGAAGCCGCAGAACGAAAAATCCTCCCCCTCCCGGACGAAGCGTCCGTTTAGGGTACCCTGAATGGGTCGGTGCATTAACTCATATGGCTTCCCTGCCTGCTTTGCTCTGGCTCTTCTAGCCATTTCCTTGCCTTTTCTCACCCAGTTTTCTTTGGTGGGCAGATAACCCAAGCCAAAGGTATGAAGGTTGTGTGGCACTTCGGCCGATACTGCAATGCCTTTCCGGCCACTCTTCCCTAATCCCATCCCGGGGACGGGGATGTGTTGAAGCTTGTTCATGAGGTATATTGATTGTGCGCTGACATACACCCCCTCATCAACAGCTAAGATGTTTTGCACGACTCAAGCGTCAGCCAGGGTAAATCCCGATAAGAACACATCCTCCATGCCGTGCTCAATTTCCAAGACTAGTGTAGACACCTCCGGCGGTGGATGGATTGATGAATTTCCAAAAACTATAGCTACCCCCTTCCCGTGAGGGTATTTCAACATCTGGTGCAAGGTGGAAGAGACTGCCTTTACCTGGTGCAGCCATGACCGCCCCAAAAGTAGGTTAAAGGTTGCGGGAACGTCCAAGACATGAAAGTCAATCTTGTGTTGTCCTGGACCAACCTGGGTCTGAATTTTCACTGTCCCCATCACCTCTCTGCTTGTGTTATCATATGCCCTTATCACCTGGGCTGTCAGCATGAAGTTCGCTGGCTTCAACCCGATTGCATATGCCGTCCTTGACGGGCACACGTTGATGGTGGATCCTGTATCGACAAGAACCACCAGTATCCATTTGCTTCTACATTCCACAGAGATGTAGAGCGGTTTGTTATGATTTGCTCCCGATAAGAACACATCCTCCATGCCGTGCTCAATTTCCAAGACTAGTGTAGACACCTCCGGCGGTGGATGGATTGATGAATTTCCAAAAACTATAGCTACCCCCTTCCCGTGAGGGTATTTCAACATCTGGTGCAAGGTGGAAGAGACTGCCTTTACCTGGTGCAGCCATGACCGCCCCAAAAGTAGGTTAAAGGTTGCGGGAACGTCCAAGACATGAAAGTCAATCTCGTGTTGTCCTGGACCAACCTGGGTCTGAATTTTCACTGTCCCCATCACCTCTCTGCTTGTGTTATCATATGCCCTTATCACCTGGGCTATCAGCATGAAGTTCGCTGGCTTCAACCCGATTGCATATGCCATCCTTGACGGGCACACGTTGATGGCGGATCCTGTATCGACAAGAACCACCAGTATCCATTTGCTTCTACATTCCACAGAGATGTAGAGCGGTTTGTTATGATTTGGGCCCTCAGGTGGTAATTCCTTGTCAGAAAAAGTTAGCGTCGGGGAACCTCCTCCCAGAAAAACCAAGCCCACCAATTGTTCAGGCTTGGTGTCTATCGAGAGTTTGGCCTTGTCCATTGCTGATAAGACAGCTTGGCTATGAACACGTGAAGCCATAAACAGTCCCCAGATGGAGATGTCTACTTGTATCTTTTTCAATTATTTTAGCATAGCGTCATCCTCAAGTAGCTTCTCTTTTTGCTTGTCTGTCTCCTTGTCCTTCCCGGACGCCTCTGGCTGATCCAGGAGTGGGGGCTTGAAATACCGCCCACTCCTAGTCATATGGTCAACTTTTCCAATAGACCAGGTATCGGCTGGTTGATTGCTCCCCCAATCTTCATCTGTGTGGGCAAGACATAGATCATCGTCTTCCCACCACATGCCCTCGGCAACTGATAGACACCTGTCTGGCTCCGTTACCACTGTCTTTGTTCTCACGGTACCTTCTATCCATGTGCTCACAACACCCTCTGTTCTCGTACACACAGTACTTTCAGTCCCCACAGGGGCCTTGGCTTTTCTGGCTCTCTCAGAGTCTTCAATTCTTTCTTGTTCTAGCTGCGTCAATGCAGTCTGTTGTCCAACATTTCTTGTATTCAAAATGTCCAGATCCCGAGCAAAATTCTTGGCACCGGCGTTCTCCGACGATGCATTTTGACTCCCGGCCTTTCCGGCCACAATTGATGTCCTTGCCCCTGTCGGGCCATTTTCCAGCTGAGATTCTTCAACAATATCTGGTTGGTCGTCAAGCCACCCTGTAACCTCTGCCGACTCCTCAAAATCAAACCAGTTGACTGTCGTGTCCCCCGGATCTTGTTCGTTGAAAATCTGAAGGTCAGCAATGTCCCCTTCCAGAACTGCTAAGTCATCTATCCTCTGATCAAGTCTATCCCCCCGTAGTACACAAATTTCTACCCCCACCGGCAATTCCATTTGGCCTAATCTGTCCTGCTGACGTAATGTAGCCACTCAGATTGTACACCTCCTCGGCAAAGCTCTCCAATTCCTCAGTCCTTGAATCCACTATACCACTTTCCTCCGAAATCATTCCCATTCTGTTGTCGACAGTCACCACCATTGGTTCATGTTGGGTTCGGGAGATGTCCAACATGCACAAGTCAGTGCTGTCAGGAAGGAACACCTCTGGCTTGGGTAGGTGAGATGAGGTGATATATATGATGGGGTCGTATGACATGACCCCGGTCTGGATAAAGTTGATTCGTTTGGGAGGTGGAGCTTGGTTGTGTGGTGGGAGAGGGTTGGTTGTGACGTTGGGTTTTTCTAGAGGCACAATCACCTTGTTGTCAACGAAATCCTGAATCTCATGATGCAATCTAAAACAATGGTCAGTATCGTGACCATGTTGTTGGTGAAAGGCACAATATTTCACCGAGTTATGAGAGGGAGGTAGTGGATTTGGCAATGGCCGCGGCTCTAGGGGCTTCAAGTGCCCTTTCCTGATTAAAACCCCAGAGCCTTGGACAGGGGCATATATAATGGGCCGAAGGTTCTTTGGCCTCGAGGTTGGTATTTGGTTGTTTGTGGGTTGCTATCGGACGCACCGGTGAATGGTGTAGCCGCAAGGGCTTTTGGGGAGGGAATGGTGGTGACCATGCTTACTTCCGAGGCTCTGGTAGTTACGGCATTGCCTGTGCCTGTATTGGTGTTGCGGTTGAAGGTTCTTCTAGGTTGCTCTCTGTCTTGGTCAATCAGACCCTGTTTCATAGCATCCTCAATTTGTACCCCCATCTCATGTAAATCTGAAAAGGTGGGGAAGGGGAGTACGATCATTTTTTGCATGTGCTTAGGCTGGAGATTGCACACAATCATCCGTATTTGATCTTTGTCAGTTGGCCTAGTGGTCATCATTGAGGCCTTGGCCCTCCAGCGGGTTATGAATTCAGAAAAACTATCCTTAGGCTCCTGCCTAGTCGTCTCGAGATCACGGGTTGTGATCTCGATCTGTGTATTATAGGAGTACTGAGCGACAAAAGCCTCGGCCATCTCATCCCAATTCCTCTTAACATCGTCTTCCAATTTTGCATACCAAATGGCCGCTACACCTGACATGGTCCGGCCAAAAAAGGAAAGCTTCTGTAATCTGGTGAGGCCCATCGGCCTTAGTATGTCTGAGAACAAACGCAGATGCACCATGGGATCCCCAGATCCATCAAATCGGTCAATGTGTGGCATCTTAAATCTGTCCGACAGTGTCACGGCTGCGTCCGTATACCCATTCTCGATGTCCGGGATGGACTTCACACCCTGAGATTTCTTGAACAGCTTTTCAAGCTTGCTCACTTTTAATGCCGTGGGGTCCACCTCGAATTCGAAGGGAGAATCCGGTTGATTGATAGGACTGGGTGCCTTAGATAGTTGAGGTAGAATCGGGGGCAGAGCCGGCCCTGTTGGGATGTCTGTATCCTACGGCTGCGTCCGTATACCCATTCTCGATGTCCGGGATGGACTTCACACCCTGAGATTTCTTGAACAGCTTTTCAAGCTTGCTCACTTTTAATGCCGTGGGGTCCACCTCGAATTCGAAGGGAGAATCT
Source organism: Camellia sinensis (assembly GCF_004153795.1). Lineage (NCBI taxonomy): Eukaryota > Viridiplantae > Streptophyta > Magnoliopsida > Ericales > Theaceae > Camellia > Camellia sinensis. The sequence goes on along the minus strand of NW_021026958.1, from coordinate 108,640 downwards.
GGTTGATTGATAGGAGTGGGTGCCTTAGATAGTTGAGGCAGACTCGGGGGCGGAGCCGGCCCTGTTGGGATGTCTGTATCCTCCTGGATATTCTGGACATTCGCCGTCTCCCCGGGTATTGGAACTCTTGGTGGGGGAGGAGCTTGGTGTGAAGTTGATGCTCCGGTTTGTTGTTGTAGCCGGGTAATTAGCTCTGCCTGTTGGACCATGACAACGGCCTGCTGTTTGGCAAATTCTGCTTGACGAGCAGCGTCCTCTTGCATAGTTTTCATACTTTCTTAGAGTTGACGCGTCATTTCCTCCATCCCTGCTATACTGCCTTGTTCTAACTGAACTGCCGGTATATTTGCCTCCGCAGTAGACTCGGAAATCTTAACCTGACTGCTCAAGGACCACTGATCTGGAAATCTTGGTACTGATACACTGCGTCTTCTTGACCTCCGCCTGACAACCAGGGGTAAAGAATAGAACATTGGTTGTCCGTCTACCAGATCCTCAGATCGATGGAGTTGACGACCTCTAGTCCAGAGTGCTTGGGAAATATCTGCTTGGTTGGAAGCAATTGTGCTAAACTACTTAGCAAAAAGATAAATAAAGCAATAATAAGGAAATAAACAACCATAAATGGACAGCATAACGACTTAAATAAACACAACGCACAGTCGGCATGACAACACACAGTTGACACATGTAAGCGGAATATACTATTCTCAAATACTGGTCATTGTTTCCCAAATCACTACCCCCAAATCTGAATCTGATACCCGCAGATAACTGATTATCAAAATACCGATACTGGTGCCCTCAGGCCTGATACCCAAACATGTAAACTGGTACATGCATTCCTGTAGAGACACACTCTAAAAGCACATAACAAACAAGTGAGAGCCAAAACACCCCTATGTTGAGGGAGGGTTTCCCTGTCCTATTTTGTTAGGAGCTAGGGTTTCACTACGCACGCAACGGTTTCACACAATCTACAATTGGGTAAGCAACCTGTTCTATTTTGGAATAGTCACTATGGATTCCGAATATGCACTAGGTCGAATGGTCAAAAAGGGTACCCCGATAAAAACCGGGGTTTGTGTTCCCATCGTGGTAGAGCTCGTAACCGGTCAGCCTTATGGCACGCTTCTCAAAGCGAGCCTCCGACAAACCGTTTAGGAATAGCAGATGGCAAACACGGTGTCCTAGGCGCACCAATGCAAATGCAATGCAAAGAAACACATAAGTGTAGTCAAAACAAGATATCATGAGTTCGAGTCAAGTTCGTCCAAACTCCCCAGCAGAGTCGCCAGAAACTGTAGATGTCCCCGAACATTTGGGGAGGGAATCTCGTTTTGTTCATTGGGGCTTACTACAGTTCGGACTCAATGTCACGGTCCTGTATCTAATCTCGCGGAGTGCAATGCAAGACCGATGAATCATCAAAGAGTCCAAATCCAGAAAATCGTTTTGAAAAACTAATTTTTAGAAAGAAGTGCCAAACATGGACTGCTTTGCCAGATACAGAGTCGCCACCTAAATATTTTATTTTGGGAGAATTTAGGAAACCCTGACTCGTGCCTAAGGCCATGTATTCGTCATCAGCAAAGTTGCCTCGGCTCGGGAACTTGGGTACGATTGGGGAAGGTCACTTCGTGAGCACCCCCGCTCGCCCGATCAAAGATCGGCCTCTACTAACCATGATATCGAGTTTTGAAAACATTATGTGCTCTTATTCCGGTTATTAGCCTAGAATTACTATGTGATGCATATAACATACAAGTATAGACTGGATCGTTTGAGTTGGAACAAAAAATTTCATGTTTGTTTATTTGAAAGATGGTTTGATGGTGTTACTCTCAAGTAGGCTAAGATGTGGATTTGCCACCCTTAAGTGGGCTTAAGAAAACATGATTTTGTCACTCTCAAGTGGGCTTAAAACTCTCAATTGGTGAATTGTTCCAATTCAAATAACCCAACCTTCACCCACAGGCATTCAGGTAGTTATATAACATAAGCAAATAGCCTTATGGTAAGAATGCTATCATGGCAGTCACTCACACGCATGCAAAGATGCTAAAGCATAAACACTTACCGAGTACTCCAAGCCAAAGAAAGAAGCTATTTAGAAATCATGCATGAATCCTAACTATGTTGAAATGCCTAATGCAACACATACAAAACTGCAACTAAGATAGGCTCGGCTATTCTAAAATGGCATATGAAATGCAACAATTGATACACGCATTCAACTCGGAATTGAAATACAATGCAGTTAGTATGATGCCCCGAGCTCGGTGCATGCAAGACAGATAAATGGATGCAAACATGCGAGCATAAGTATGCTAATTGAAACGTGCCCTAAACTAAAAATTATAAGCTGGTAAATAAAAGGGAGAAAGACGTGGGGTTGGAAGGCATGCATCACACACAAACACACACTTATTACAATATTGCCCTCCTCGGAGGGTCCGAATGAATAGTACAGAATAAACCAGCTAATCTTAGCTAATTAAACTAATTATTACACAACTTAATTAATTAATGAATTAACTAAGTAAGGAAACTAGCATGCAAATTAAACAAAATGGACTGCCTCAGCTCTGTTCCGAATGATAGGGATGCATGCATGCTTAAGTCGCCTTGTCGGGAAATCCATCGCGATGCCCTGATTTGCCTCTGTTTGCAACTGGTACTAGAACACTGTACAAAGCTCCAGAAGGCTGTTGACCAGTTTTTGCTGCTAGTTTCCGGTTTGCTGCAACAGAGAGCGAGAAAGGGACATGGCAGAGTATTTTCAACATACGTGTCCATGACCACTCTCTCCATCATTGCACAAGCTCCAGGGAGTGTAGTCCTCGATCCTTGTGCCACCAATCACGCATCTCGATGCATGATGGCCGAGGAGTCGGATTGCACGACTCAATGGGACATGAATGCACATATAAATAACTAAAACCAACAACTCCATCATGGATGATCAAGAGTGTCGGTGACCAGGAATCGAGGCACGTTTGATCACTTGGAGTATGAATCATTCATTGTTTCCCGTGTTTGGACTAAACCCTACTCCAAACACAATGCAACAAATAGAGTGGCATGGCATGTACAAAATGCAACTCTAGTATGCAATCCTAAATGTAATGCGACTAAGTGACGTAAACATGCAAAGGATGACATGCAAGTATGCAAATGGCATACACAATGCTCATACTCAATGCACATGGATTATATGGCATGTATACACAATGCACTAACATACGCGATGTTATGAACAAGGTATACTCAATGCAATGATCGAACATGCAACAACATGGATTATATGGCATACACAATGCAAGATGGACTTAAACCGAGATGGATGGGCCCTGGCCACACCCAAATCAGTGGCCAGACATGATGAAAATGAAGCAACAACACACATGTAATCATGCACAAATGCAAGGGACCAAACCTAAGGCATAAAGTGCAACTCCACCAAAGCATGGTAAGCATGAAATATGGCATACAATCACATATTTTCCAGCTCTAAAGTGACATGCAAGATGGTCCCGAATCATGCAAACACCTCACACAATGCATGCTAGATGGCCCAAATACCGAAACTAGTGAAGTGGATTACACTATAGGCATGCAAAGCAATACTCAAATGGCCAAACCAGCCCCAAACAGTCCCTGGCCAAACCAGCATGCAGGCCAAAACAGTAGCAAATATGGACTAAAATGATGGCTCGCAAAGCATGGAAATGACGCTCATGTAATGGTCCAAAAATGAGGTATTCATGCATAACTCTCAAACACATTTAAAGAGTGGAAAACATGGGAATATGACATACATATAAGCTCTGAAATATGATTCACAATGATGCCAAAACATGAAAACACCTCAAAATACGCATGCAATAGGCTTCAAAACTCAAAGCTAGGCAAGGGTATTGAACTACAACCATGCATAGCAAACATCATTCAACCATGACGCTCAAAAATAGAGCTAAGGAAGTACAAAACATGCACAAAATCAGTTTAAGGCATGGCCAAAAAGTGCTAGAATCAAAGGCCAAAATAGCGTGCAATGTAAGCTCGTAAAGAGGATTTGCACTACAAGCATGTGAGGCAATCAAGAGGCCACTAAACCAGAAAAATTTAGAGGTATGACATGCCAAATAAAGCCCAAAAACCCACTGAAACATGGCTAATGCATGCAAGAATGAGATGCTCTTTTGATATGCTATGAAGAGGGTTATTCTACACATGCAAGACGGACATCCAGTATGGAAAAACAAGCTTTGGACAGAGCCTATGAAAGTCCTAAAGCTCATCAAAAATGTCCTGAAACATGGCTTGGAATCATGCAAATAAGGGCTCCTTTGTATGGCCAAAAATGCTAGAAAACAAAACAAGGAGAGAGAGGGTCACCCCTATCTGATTTTGGCACTCAAAATAGCATGCTAGCCACTGAAAATCCACTGTATTTTAGTAGCTAAAAGGCCAAACAAAGGCCAACACAAATGCTCTAAGGCATGGCTCAAAACAAGGTAAAATGAAGCATGCAAGGGGGTAGATGACCCCCAACATAAAAATGATCTTAAACAAACATGTTAAGGGCCTCAAAATAAGACTTTTTTTAGCTTAAACCAAAGCTCAAATATGCTTGCAAGTATAGCTAAAAGATGAAGCAAAATAAAGCTTAAAAGAGGGAATAGTGTGTTACCCTTGTAACTTCAGCAAAACAGCACACCTCTTGACCAAAACTCAACCTTTAACCTCTGAGAATGACCTCCAAGGAGCTTAGGTTGATGGTGGAAGTGTTAGGCTAGAAGGTGTAGTGTAAAAAGGCCAAGAACTGTGCACTTTTAGAGCCAAAATAGAGATATAGAGAGGGAGGTATATGTGTATGCCTTAGGGAAATTCTGAACCTTCACAAAGGAGGGGGAGGCCCTCCTTTATAGCCAAGAGGCTCCAAAGCTTCTCAAAGAAGCTAAAAAACAAGCTTGAAGATCCTCCATACACGTGTATGGAGTATCCATTCTATGCTTTCCAGCTGGCACAGTTGGCAACAACTCACAGAGACAAGACTGAGGGAGGCAGGCCGACCAGTTTAGGTGGTCAGCCGACCACTTCTCCTGGTCGGCCGACCAGTTCAAAAGGTCCAAACTAAAGAAAAGTGGTCGACAGCCCTAAATGGTGGTCTCCCAATTGAATGCAAGCTAGTGGTGTGGTGAGAGACCAGCAATTGTGGCCCAAAAGTGAGGGAGACCAGTTACCTGTCAAGGAAACCAGCTTGCGGGGGAAAAGTGGTCTCCAAGGAGAAAAGGTGGTCTCCCAACCTTGTACCACCTTCCAAACAATGAAAACAAGATCCATGCCAAAAATGAACCAAGACGGATGCAAAACGAGGGTTCGGGGGTCAAAACGCGTGGCCGGAGGCCCCGAAAACTGGCCGCTAAGCACCGAAAGTGGCGTGCGACCACAAAGGTGGTCTCCCGGGCCACAATATCCCTCTAGAGAGAGGAAACAAGGTGTGTGCCAAAAATCGTGCCAAACAGAGAAAGTTAAGTAGTCCCGAACCGAGGCGCGCAGCCGACGGCTCTAAAAATCAGAAACTGGTCTCCAAACGGGAAAAGTGGCCTACGACCACGAAAAATAGCCTACGACCATTGAGAGATGGTCTACGAGACTTCTTCCTCCCTTCAGGAAGAGAAAACAGAACCTGGTTTGCAAATCGAGGCAAAGCACAAAAGAGTCCCGAAGTCCGGAGGCAAGGCTCTCAGCCGAGACTCCGTAACCTCAGAACGAGCACGACATGAGCAATCACCGAGCGCTCAATCGATGACGTCTGAGTCTTAAGGTTGGTCAAAAATGGGGTGTCTACACAGCCTTTTTGACCATTCGACCTAGTTGCATATCAGAAGCCATAGAGACTCTTCCAAACTAGGATAGGTTGCTTACCCGAATGTGGGTTGTTTGAAACTGCATGCGTGAGTAGTGAAACCCTAGCTCCTGACAAAACAGGATAGGAAAACCCTACCCCACCATAGGGGTGTTTTGGCTCTCACTTGCTTGATATGTGCTGTAAGGGTGTGTCTCTACAGGGAATGTATGTATCAGTTACAAGTCAGGGTATCTATCTGAGGACATCAGTGTTTGAGGGTATCAGTGTTTGACAGTATCAGTTTTGAGGCAGAATATTTGGGGACAGAAATTAGTGTTTGAGTACAGATTGTTCAACTTATGATATCAACTGTGTGTTGTCTTTATCTAAGTCGAAATGTTGTCCGTTTTCTGATTGTTGTTTCCTTTTTTTGCTTTATTCATCTTTTTAGAAGGTAGTATTTCATCATTGCTTTCGACGAGGCAGATACCCCCCAAGCACTCTGGACCAGAGGTAGAAGGCTTTCCAGATCTGAGGATCTTATTGACGAATAACTAGTGTTTGCTTCATTACCCCCGGTTACAAGATGGAGGGCAGTTAGGCACCGATCACCAGTACAACAGTCGCTAGTACAGTGGTCCCTATCTGATTCACCTGTGCGCAGTAGGGCTCAGTTTTCTGTTTCTACCTCAGAGAGGGAATATACACCTGTTCAGATAGATCAGCACTTTACAGTCAGTATGGAGGAAATGGTGCATCAACTCCAGAAGACCATGGAGGCCATGTAGCAGGATGTTGCTTGCCAGACGGAGGTTACAGCTCGTCAGACAGAGTTTGTAACCTAGCAAGCAGAATTAATTGCTAGGCTTCAACAACAGCAGCAACCACAGCAAGCTGGAGCATCTTCTTCGCATCCACCCCCACCCCCACCCCCACCTAGGGTTCCAATACCCGGGAATACAGCTACCGTCCAGGAGAATATGGACATTCCAACAGGGCCAGTCCCACCATCAGTCCTACCACAGATTTCAAAAGCACCGGCCTTCCCAACAAACACGTCGTTCGAATCTGAGTTCGATCCTACTGCTTTGAAAGTAAGCAAGCTTAAAAAGCTGTTTAAACGAGCTCAGGGAGTTAACTCAATCCCCGACATAGAGGATGGTTACATGGATTCGGCGGTGACATTGCCGGACAGGTTCAAGATGCCTCACAGAGATTGCTTTGATGGTTCGGGCGATCCTATGGTTCATCTGAGGTTGTTTTCTGATATTCTGCGCTCGATGGGCTTGACTAGACTTTAGAAGCTTTCCCTTTTTGGTCGGACCCTGTCGGGTATTGTGATCATCTGGTACACCAAGCTGGAGGATTCAGTGAAAAGGAGCTAGGAGGAGATAGCCGAGGCCTTCATCGCCCAATATGCTTACAACACCCAAAGCAATCAGGCAAGAGCCGAAAAAGGGCTTTTCTGACCTTGTCACTCGATAGAGGGCCAAGGCCACCATGATGACAACTCGGCCACCCGAAAAACATTAGATAAGGATGGTTGTGAGCAACCTGCAACCAAAGTTGATGCAAAAAATGATCGTCTTACCCCTTCCCACCTTTGATGACTTGCATGAGATTGGGGTACAGATTGAAGATGCTATAAAGTAAGGTCTGATTGACCAGCAGAAGGAGCAGCCCAAGCAGGCATTTACACGCGGTTTGAATACGGCTACAGGTAATAGTGCAGCCATAAGAACTTCTGACGTTGGCATGGTCACCACCATGCCAAAAACAGCTACACCCTTCACCGATGCATCCGGAACCAGCTCGCAGTCAGCAAAAAATCCACCCCGGGGTCAGAGGACTTTCTCCCCACTCTATATGTCTTTATCATTGGCCTTGAAGGTATTGATTGTGAAGAGGCATCTGAAGCCTGTGGAACCACGCCCATCGCCAAACAACCTCCCTCCCACACATAACCCAGCCAAATATTGCACCTTTCACCAGCAGCACGGTCACGACACTGACCTCTGCTTCAAACTGCGTCATGAGATCTAGGATCTCATTGACAACAAGGTGATTGTGCCTCCCGAGAAGCCAAATGCCACCACAAACGCTCTCCCACCACATAACAACCCCCCTCCTCCACCCAGGTAGATAAACCTAATCCAAACCATGGCCATCCTATATGACCATAGCATATACATCACTCCCTCCCACCTACCCAAGCCGACGGTGTTCATCCCTGAAAGCATGGATTTGTGCATGATGAGCACCTCCCTAACCCATCCTAAACTAGTGGTGGTGACTGTCAAAGACAAGACTGGGGTGACCTTGGAGGAGAATGGGAATGATGGTTTAGAACCTGAGGGATCTGAGGGCATAACTGAGGAAGCATACAACCCATGCAGTTATATTGTGCCAGTTGATCAAGCTAGGCCAGGGGTGGAGTTGCCAACTGGGATGGAGGTACATGTTGTGCAGGAGGATGGACTGAGTCAAGGGTTGGATATCTAGCCAACCTTGAGGAGGATATCAACAACCTTCAGTTCTTTGATGAGCAAGACTTGGGGGATGTGCAAGTTGGGTGGTTTGATGCGAACATAGCAACAGATGCTATAGGGTGGCTCAGTGACGAGCCTGATATCGATGAGGGATCTCTACCTAGGCAGGAACTGTCAGAAACAGGAACATCTACAGTGGCTGGAATGGCCGAGAACAAGGAGGTATTGCCAAAGAGCACCGATGCTGAGAATTTTGCTTGGGACTTGGGCAATTTGAGTACAGAAAACACGGAGCAGGAAGCCGCATTGAGACAGTTTGAGCAGGAGAGAATCGAGAATGATAACAGGGCTAGAAAATCCAAGGCACCTGAGGGGGCAGAATGTGTTGAGAACACGACAATAGCTACAGCGGGACCAGACAGTTGTTTATCGATTGCCGATGGGATGTGGTGGGAAGACGATCACTTACGTCTTGCCTCTACTGACGAGGACTAGGGTCAGAACCAACCAGATGACACCTGGTACACTGAGAAGGTCGACCATATGACTCGGAGTGGTACTTCAAGCCCCCACATTTGGACCAACCAGAGGCATGGGAAAGACAAGGAGGTAGAAAAGCAGAAAGACAAACTGCTAGAGGAGGAAGTTGTGTTGAAGCAGTTAAAGAAAATTCAAGCAAACATTTCCATCTGGGGATTGCTCATGGCCTCAAGAGTTCATAGACAAGCCGTCCTTTTAGCCATGGACAAGGCTAAGCTTTCGATCGATACAACGCTCGAGCAGTTGGTGGGGTTGATTTTCTCGAGTGGAGCTACACCGACTTTAACCTTCACAGACAAAGAATTACTGCCTGAGGACTCTGATCATAACAAGCTATTGTATATCTCTGTGGAGTGTAAGGAGAAATGGATACCGGTTGTTCTGGTTGATATGGGATCCGCGATCAATGTATGTCCGTCACGAACGGCGTATGCTATTGTGTTAAAGCCCGTAGATTTCGCACCAACAGCCCAGGTGATCCGTGCCTATGATAACACCAGTCGGTAGGTGATAGGGACGATACGGATCAAAACTAAGGTTGGCTCGGTGCAGCAGAACATCGAGTTTGATGTCTTAGATATTCCAGCCACCTTCAATCTACTACTGGGGTGGCTGTGGTTGCACCAGGTAAGAGCTGTCTCTTCTACTTTACACCAGATACTGAAGTACCCCCACGGGAAGGGGGTAGCAATTGTTTTTGGGAACTCTTCGATACATCCACCGCCAGAAGTTTCTACACCAGTCTTGGAAATTGAACACGGCGTGGAGGATGCCTTTCTGTTGGGATTCACCTTAGCTGAGGCTCGGGTAGCACAGGATCTGCTGGCTGTTGATGAGGGACTGTAAGTCAGTGCGCAATCTGTTTACCTCATGAACAAGCTTCAACACATGCCTGGAATGGGATTAGGACGGAGTGGCCGGAAGGGCGTCACTGCATTGGCCGAAGTGCCACACAACCCTTATACCTTTGGTTTAGGTTACTCGCCTACCAAAGAGAATTGGGCAAGGAAAGGAAGGGAAATGGCCGGAAGAGCCAAGGCTAAGCAAGCCGGGAAGCACTATGAGCTGGTGCACAGACCTATCCAAGGAAACCTGAACGGACGCTTTGTCCGGGAGGGGGAAGATTTCCCGTTTTGCGGCTTTCCGGAGCCATGGTTGAATTCAGAGAAGCGGCGCTTGCTCGGCTTCGAGATCTTTTTTGACCTTTAGTTGCCAGGGGATGAAGTTGCGAAAGAGCAAACTGACCCACCAGTTGAGACTGAGCAGCGCAAGGAGGATGAGTCCGAGGGCACAAAACTCGAGATGGGGATAGCACTGGCTTGTCTATTCTCTGATCCTCAGATCACCCCGGAGTACTTAGGGGATGATTTCTCTATTTCCATGATTGGGGATCAAACGGCTATGGGCCCTTATTCTGGCATTCTAGATGCATCCATCGCACCCTTCCTCATCTGGCAATACAAGGAGGGTTTTTTATCAAGTAGTTCTGAGTCGGGTAGCGAACCAGAATCTGATTCCACAGAGTCTGTGAAGTCGGAATCAAATTCTCGTTCGTCTAAGTCAGAGTCCGGTATTCTTGGGGTTGATAACTCGGATGCCACTGTCCTGTCCAGGTCGTCTTTTTCATTTTCCTTTGAGTCTGTTGTAACCGAAGAATCAGACGAATTGGAAGTTATTAATGAGAATAGTGCTGCTGTGGCTTCTGAGTACTTTTATGTGCTTTTAGTTTATTGCATTAATCAGGACTTTCAAAACTTTGATGAAAACGACGAGGAAGAAATTCCTCCGATTTTAAAACATTTGATTGATCAAGAGCAGGAGAGGTTTGTAAAAACTTTGATTGATGAAATCACCTCAATTAATGTTGGTACTGAGAAGGACCCGCGACTGGTCCAGATCAGGTCCACGTTGTCTTCGGAGGAGAGCGAGCGCTTAGTCACTTTATTAAAAGATTTCAAAGATGTTTTCGCGTGGTCCTACAAAGACATGCCTGGAATCAATCCTGAGATTGTACATCACCGAATCCCTCTTGACCTAGAGGCCCGACCTGTTAAGCAGAAGCTTCAAAGGATCCGCCCGGATTGGACTCTGAAAATCAAAGAAGAGGTCACCAAGTAGATTGATGCAGGGTTGCTGTTTGTATCTGAATATCTGACATGGTTGGCCAATATAGTTCCAGTGCCGAAGAAGGATGGCAGAATTCGGGTATGTGTGGACTTCAGAGATTTGAACAAAGCTAGTCCAAAGGATGACTTTCCTCTGCCACAAATTGACGAATTGGTGAACTTCACTACTGGGCATGCACTGCTCTCATTCATGGATGGGTTTTCAGGCTACAATTAGATTTTGATGGCACTTGAAGATAGGGAGAAAACTGCTTTCACTACCCCGTGGGGAACCTACTGTTATAGGGTGATGCCGTTCAGTTTGAATAATGCTGGGCCTACATATCAACGGGCTGCAACCACGATTTTGCATGATATGATCCATAAAGAGGTTGAGGTTTATGTGGATGACATGATTGTCAAGTCCAAGGAAAGAGAGGGCCACTACACCGCCTTAAAGAAAATTTTCCAACAGATCAGAGAGTATCGGTGGCGACTGAATCCTTAGAAATGTACTTTTGGCGTTACAGCAGGGAAAATGCTAGGGTTCTTGATCACACAAAGGGGCATCAAGGTCGATGCTTCTAAAATCAAGGCCATCTTAGAAATTCCACCACTAAGGATTGAAAAGGAGGTGCAAGGCTTTCTAGGTTAAGTGCAATTCATAAGACGGTTTATTGCAAAATTAACCTTGACTTGTGAATCACTGTTTTGTCTCCTGAAGAAAGAAAAGAAGTTCCAATGGGATGACCGGTGTCAAGTTATTTTCGAACAGACCAAGCAGTATCTACAGAACCCACTTGTGTTGTCGCCGTTAGAGCTGGGGAAACCGTTGATTTTGAGGATAAAGTGGAAAAGGCTATCTACTACCTGAGCAAGAAAATGCTGGAATATGAGACCTGCTACACTCCGTTGGAAAAGGCTTGTCTGGCCTTGGTATGGGCTACTAGGAAGTTGAGGCACTACCTGTTAGCTTACTCTGTAATACTGGTTTCGAGATTAGATCCTATCAAATATCTCTTCGAGAAACCAACACTTACGGGTAGGCTAGCCCGTTGGTTGCTTATCCTCTTTGAATTTGATTTGAAGTACATGACGCGCAAGTCTGTGAAAGGGAGAGCAGTATTGGAGTTCCTAGCCGATCACCCAGTATAGGGAGATGAATGAGTAGAATATCTGTTCCTGGACGAGGCCATTCTACAGCTTGAAGAAGAGGTCTGGACTATGTACTTTGACGGAGGGTCTAACCAGTATGGGTATGGAATAGGAGTGTTGCTAATAGCACCCAACAATTCCTACATACCCGTAGCTTTCAAACTCCGGTTCAAAGCATCGAACAATGAGGCAGAGTATGAGGCATGTATCGCTGGCTTAGAACCCGCCTTGGAACTAGGGGCAAAAAGGTTGGACGTCATTGGGGACTCGAACCTGGTTATGTCTTAGGCGAAAGGAGACTGGAAGGTGAAGGAAGAAAGGATGAAAACCTATCACCAAACTCTGGACGTTCTAATTCCCAGGTTTGAGAAGTTAACCTTCACTCATTTGTTAAGAGAGAGCAACTGGTTCGCAGATTCTTTATCAACTCTATCGTCTATGATAGACATCCCTTTGGGAGTCCGAATGCGTCCAATCATCATTGAACAGAGGTATGTATCGGTCTACGAGTTGATTGCTGCCATAGATGAAGTACAAGATCAGAACCCCTGGTATCATGACATCTGGAACTTCTTGGAAAATAAGGCTTATCCGCCAGGGGCAAATGCCAAAGATAAGAGGGAAATTCGAAGAATGGTTGCACAGTTCATCATTTGCGAGGGTAAACTATACAAACGGGGTTATCTTGGGATGCACAAACTGTGTGTTGATGATGAAGAATCTAAGCGCCTGGTGGAGGCCATCCACGGAAGAGAGTGCAGAGTGTATATAAGTGAAGTAATGCTGGCTCGAAAGATTCTCATACAGGGTTACTACTGGTCAACCATGGAGGAGGATTGTATTGGTTTTGTTCAGCGATGCCACAAATGCCAGATTCATGCAAACCACATGAACATTCCGCCGTTGAAGCTGTACAACATGACTTTGCCATGGCCATTTTCAGTCTGGGGGATTCATGTGATTGGGGCAGTTACTCCGAAGGGATCGAACGAGCATGAGTACATTTTGGTGGTGATAGACTACTTTACAAAGTAGGTTGAGGCCCAATCCTACACAGTGCTGAAGGCATCGCATGTTGCTAAGTTCATCAGGAGCAATATTATCTGTCACTATGGAGTCCCGAATGAGATCATTTCGGATAATGGTTCCCACTTCAAGAAGGAGGTGATCGACTTGTTGGAGAAGTACAATGTGGCTTTTCATAAGTCATCCACATATCGGCTGCGAACCAACGGAGCTGTTGAGGCCGCCAACAAGAACATCAAGTATATTCTGCAGAAGATGGTGGAAACCTATAGAGACTGGCCAAATAAGCTGCCATTTGCTCTTTAGGGCTACAGAACATCAATTCGAACTTCTATTGGGGTAACTCTGTATTCCTTGGTTTATGGGATGGAGGTTGTTCTACCTATCGAAGTTGAGGTTCCGTCACTGCGGGTAATGGCTAAGTGCTAGATAGCTGAGGCAGATTGGTAGCAGAGAAGATTCGAAGAACTTATGCTGTTTGACAAGAGAAGGCTGAAAGCACTGTATCACGTCCAAGGTTATCAACGAAGAATTGCCAGGGCTTTCAACAAGAAGGTTAAGTCCAGGAATTTGAAAGAAGGGGATTTGGTGCTCAAAGACAACCGAGCTCCCATTCAGGACCCTAGGGGAAAATTCAGACCTAATTGGACTAGTCTCTACATCATCAAGTTTATTTGGTCGGGTGGAGCTGTCGTTCTTATGGACCTAGATGGCCTAGAGTTCTCCTAACTGATCAACATGGACAAGTTGAAGAAATACTATCCCTAAGTGGCTCGCTAGGCTGAAAACCTGAAAGGGCGACCTAGGCAAAAGTTAGAGCAAAAAAAATTTGAAAATAGATAAACTAAGCTCGCAAGGTTGAAAACCCCAGAAAGGGCGGCCTTGCCAAAAGTTAGAACGCAAAAGGAGAGTGTTAATAGACGAGTGAACTTGAACCGAACTACGTAAGGCTTGATTCCCATTTTTGGGATACGTAGGGAACTTCATTCTGAAGCCCAGCTATAAACACTTCCAAATCAACTCTGTCAATGTGATCATGTTGGTCATCTTTGTCTATTCTACATGCAAGGGTTCGGTGGTGATCTCTAGTGCAGTGCTATTCAGAAAAGGGGCAACTTTCCAGTTGTTGGATCTGGGGTTGTACGTCTCAAGGATAGATCTCGGGCGTGTCCAGTTGTGATCCATATCGAAAATGGTTTTTGAAAAGTTTTAATAAAAGTTGATTTTTGTTCAAATTAATCTTTTTACAGCTTAGACCATTTTGGGACCAAACGGAAAATTTTCAGTACCCACGACCTTCAATTTCATTGATTTCAATACAGAGTTCTCTGACTCTTGATACAAATTGAAGTTGCTTTTTATTACATTCATAAAGAAAACTTGAAAGTACAGATTAAAGCAATAAACTTGGGGCATAGTCAGGTGTTCCTGCGCCCCTTCCCAGAGCTTGTGGAAGCTTCGGATGCCAAAGTCGGCCCAGTTTGTGCCTCCTCTTCAAGCCAAGCTACGCATTCGCCAGAAAGGGCACAACTGAAATTGGGAGGGGGGCCAGAAGTTCTCTTGTTCTCCATGCTGTGGCATACCGAGCTAGTTGTGAGCCTCGGATAAAAAAAGAAGCTGGGTATTCTATCCCCTCTTTCAGGCAAATCTGATCATGCCCGAACTGACGTCGGAATCGGAATGGGAAGTAGAAGACACAGTGTGTCAAACCAACCAACTAAATACCAGGCTGTCGGGACATGCTGTAGCTCATCTCTGGCAGATCCAACCAGGGGCACCACCAAACAATGTCAACAGCAGACTTGCTACACATCCAGTGGCACCACCATCCCTCGTTCAGAAAGTCAACTAGCCGAGGACGGAAGAAATAGCCGCGTGCTGTGTATGCGGGACAAGCGCCCACTACCTTCAACTTCTCC
Source organism: Camellia sinensis (assembly GCF_004153795.1). Taxonomy (NCBI): domain Eukaryota; kingdom Viridiplantae; phylum Streptophyta; class Magnoliopsida; order Ericales; family Theaceae; genus Camellia; species Camellia sinensis. Next base: position 93,549 of record NW_021026958.1, on the reverse strand, counting down.
ATCAGCCATACCTAGGGAGGGATGAAGAATAAGAGAGATTAAAGAATAAAAGAATAGAGAGGTGTACGTGGAGAGAAAAAGTGAGAAAAGGGTTTTGAGAGAAAAATAGAGCCTGAGGGCTGAGTGATGTGAGAAACACATGTGAGAAGGGTGGGAACATTACCTGCAACAATAGTGAAGTCCCCGCAAACTTGGTTGTATCCCGGTGGTGGAAAGCATTCGAGCCTATCAAAGTTTCGGCTTGTTTTATGCCAATGCAGCTTTTGCCCTCTTTCAAGCCCTGGGCAACTTCAATTAGGCAAATGCTAGACCCTCCAAAGCTAGGGGCAAGCAGAAAATGGGCTAACATACACAAGCAGAGGGCGTGTTGCCGAAAACTTTGCCAAAAGTGGTCGCCGCGGTCACCGACGTTAGAAAATCGATGAATCAAGTTTGGGGATGTCCAACTCCCTGTTGTGCACCAAAGACCGAGCATCGTGTAGGATCAACCCGCACATGTTTCCCAAAGCTTGGATGTGATCAAAACGAGACTGGGGCAAGATTTCCTCATCACGTTGGCACTCCATGAAAGCTTGAAATTTTTCGATTGTGGGGCACATCTCTTGTCCGCCAAAGCTAAACACGTGTGTAACTGGATTCCAACATCTAGCCATGACATGGAGGAATGGAAAACACAGTGGAATACGGCTCAGCGGGAATAGTGCGTTTAGCTTGAAACCTCAAAAATTCAACTTTTCTGAGCCATCCGAGCTCGCAATCTAATTGGAGAGTTTTTCGACAAAGAATGGTTCTATTTGGGGGCAAAAATGGAGCTAAAATAAAGCAAACATGAAGCTGGAACCTTTATAGAAGATAAGACAGTGAGTGGAGGACATGTGTCAACGTTTCGGAGGCTTTGCACATCGATGGCCGACAGTGGCTCATTGATGGCCGGCAGGGGCTCATCAATGGCCTGCATAGGCACACTGATGGTCGGCAGAGGAAAGTGATGGCCGGCAGGTCATCCCTTATGACTGACAGCCTCCCATTCATGCTCACTAATCTCTTGTGTGAAGATTCAGTGGTTTCCAGTAGTTGTATTCTGTTATCAGCACCTTTCGGGGACTAGTTTTGGTTCTTTTCAGGCTTGAGCCTGTCTGTTTAAGTTGTAACCATCTAGCCCTGTTCAACAAGTTGTGCGCGTGTTGTTTATCGAGTTGTTGCAATTTGCTTATCGAGTTGTATGCACTTTGCTTATCGAGTTGTTGTGATTTTCTTATCGAGTTGTATTTCTGTTGTTTATCGAGCTATTTTGTTCTTTCAGTTGTTAGTTGGTTCACTACCTGACTTAGAGCAATGCAATTCAAATGTGTAGTTTTCAAAAGAATCAGTCTCATTTTCATGTTGTGCGATGTTATGCGATGCTTAGAATGTAAAATGTAACACTTTTTAAACCAAAGTTGTTTTCATTCAAATCATGGTTACTTTTTGGAAAAAAGTACCAAGTTTTAAAGAAAATAAAACTGCCTAAGGCTGTACAAAGTGCTAGTACTACTAGCAAAAGAGAAACAAAGCAAAAACAAAAGGAAAACAAAGCAAAAAGCATCTAAATCGGTGCCACCCAGCTCAGGATTGAGAGGCCCTCTTCATCCTCTTCCTCGGCTGTGCAGACTCTGGAGCACTATCACCATCGGCACCGCTATCTGAAGCTAGATCGGAGCCTAAAATGGAACCCTCCTCAGCCTCTCCAGCCTCACTACTGGCAAAATCCGAGCCGACGTTGTCGTCTCCCCCATTAGATGACTCGGATTGTGGACTCGCTGCCTCAGCCTCTTCGCTCGTCTCGTCATCATCATCACCCAGAATGGGCTCTGAAGGGCCACTCTCGCCGCGGATGCCTCTAGCTTTACCTCGACTGCGTGCCTGAGCCTGCCTCCCTCTCCTCTTTGCTGTTGGGAGAGGAACTGAAGGTCCTGCCGCTGCTCTTGCTGGGGCACCGGATGGGGCTGGCATCTCGAAAGGAATCTGAAAAGGGCAGTTTGTTAAGATGTGTTAGAGTTGTGATGTATATTAGATGCAAAAGATAATGTGCAGTGAGCAATAAATGATTACAGTTATGTATGCCATGGGCAGTATATGAGAACAGTGTATCAATGTAGTGTTCTAGTGCAATGTATCAGATCAGTGTAGTGTGGAACCACTGAGGTGCTAATTTGCCAGCAGAGAAACTGTGTGATATGAAGTGCAAAGTTGAAGAAATTACCGGGATCCTATAGAGGCTGAGCAGATCCAGGCTCGTCTGTACTCTATGGGTGCTTGCAAGTGCATTGAAGGGATCAGTATTCTATACAACATAATTGAAATGAAGTAAATATGCAAAATGTAAAGTTTGGTGCATACCGGGGTTGGGCCTCGAACTCCGACAAGTGCATGACCAGCTGGTGCAGGCTCAATGGGGATCTGGCAAGTCTCCCCAAAACATCTCCTATAAGTCACTGAGGTAGGCAGCTCTGGCCATCCCGCTCTCTGCCTCTCCCCAGAATCTCTCCTCCTACGAGACCTGGTCGCTCTGGCCCCTCTGCCTCTCTCTCTCGCAATTGGAGCTCTCGCTCCCTTGCCTCTACGAACGCCGATCAAAGGCGGCATCAGATGAGTCTGGATGAAGGTCGCGTAGTCGCCCTCTACATGGAAGTACTCCGTCTCCAGCCCTACCATAAACTGCATCACCTCCTCAACAGAAAGTCTGTGTGTCTCTCTCATTGATACTGGGGGTGCCGTCGGTACGAACGAGGTAGGTAGTCCTAAGGTCTAGCATGTAAAACGCTTGTTCAAGAACCAAGAACGGCAGATCGGGCCCTCGAGGAGAATATGACAGCGAGCAACGACCTTAGCTGTCTCATACGAGAATCTGAGCCCCGAGGATATCACATCCCACGGCTACCATGTGATATGAAATGAAAGAATGAACAGATGATTAATCGTTGTCAATTGGCTAATGTGCGTGTATCAAGATTGATTGAAAAGCGAGATGGCTTTGTTTTGGGTTACCTCGTATGCCATGACTGTGTCGAAGTACTGTCAGAAGAACATGAAGTTCTCCCAGGTCCTACGACGGAGCTGGCCATCGTATACCCAAGAGAACGGGATTGTCACTGGGGTCTCCTCTACAGGCTTTGGAGTGAGAGTCGGGAAGTATGCGTATACCCATAACGACTGTCACCGGGGTCTCCTCTACAGGCTCTAGAGCAAGAGCTGGGAAGTATGTGTATACCAACAACTGCAGGGAAAACGTAATCAGTACAGTGTATGAGCAGACACAGAAAATGCAAAGCAGAAAGTACGAATGCAAGGCAAAAAGCATGCAGATACAGAGAATGTAAAGCAAGAAATGCTAAGTAGAAAACGTGAAGTGAAGAGAGGGAACTAAGTTGTGTACCTCCCAGGCCCGCCAGTAGCTGCCGATCAAGGTCCTGATCATCCGAGAGGTCGAGCTCATGTATCCATACAGTGTGGTGAGGTCAGCTCCGCCTCAATCGTAGAACTGAACTCTTTGTAGTACGACTAATGCGCTCAGCAGATACGAACCTACGGTATTTCATCTATTCAAAAACAAGGTGGTACCGAAGAGGAACATGACGAAGCCCCTAGCATACTGCTCTGTCTCCTCAACTATCTTGGGCTTCTCTCCTCTAAACTGCTCCTTGAACCAACTATATCTGACCTTGCCTACCCGAAGTATCGGTGGGTGTGCCCCGAGCAGTGCGGTCCATGCAGCCTCTCACTCTCCCATGTTAGGGTCGAGAGGGATCGGATCACCTCCCACGCCTAAGCTCGTGATCATGGCAAAGTCGTAGGGAGTCGTCGTCATCTCCCCCGTCATAGAGAAATGAAAGGAGTTGGTGGTATCCCACCACCTCTCCACGAGAGCCCCTTAGAGAGGGCGGCTCGCTACGACCCGTGTCAAGCTGGAGCAAAACAGGCCGAAACCAGCCTCGTCGATGATGCCGTGGACCTTGGCTGGTAGCTCATCGTACCGGTCCTGGGCTGTCGTCGTGCTATATACTCTAAAGGAGCGGGATCCGTCCTGTAGTAAGGCATGAGATGCAATCAAATCAAGTATAGTTGAAAGTACAGTTAAAGGTACAGTTGAAAGTATAGTTGAAGGTGCAGATAAAAGTACAGTGAATGTGAAGCAGTGATGTATGAAATACAGTCAGATCAAGGCATGTGATGTAGTTAGATCAAAATAGTACAAGAAATGCAAGCAGTTAAAGGTAATACGGCAAAAAAGCGAAGTTCGTACCTCTACGGCAATAGTCGACAAGTGAGACGTGGGCTCTCTCAGTAGCAGGTCATCTGGCACGTCCTTCGCAAAGTCAGTGATGGCTTTGATGCCTCCCGCAGTGGGTATAATGTGAGTCTCGGGGTGATACCTCGCCGGATCAAAAGGGCGTATGCTCGGCGGTAATGGCTCAGGCTCTACCTCCAGCTCGGCCTTAAAGTCCGCTGCAAACTCTACCAAAGGAAGTGCAGGGAAGGCCTCGTCATGTGGGACATCATCTGCCATCTGAAATAGATGCAAAATGAGCAAAAATGAGTACAAATGTGGGAAATTGTGAAACTTTGAACAAAGCAAACCCTAGAAGAGAGGAAAAAGTCAAAGAAAGTCAAAGCCCGGGAAAGTGTTCTAACCTTGGGAGAAACTCGAGGGGAATGAACCTTGAATGGTGGAAATGACGGAAGAGGCATCGAAATCAAATTCTGATCGGTTTAAATCGAAAAGAACAAGAGGGTTTTCGCGAAGAAAATGTTCCTAGGGTGTTGGGAAACGCATAAAGCGTGCGAATCTAGAGAGAAGAAACACCTAGAGAGCAAGAGAGATGATTTTCGTGTAAGGGGTTGTGAGGAAATGAAGTGATTTTGCTTGTACTTAAAGAGCCACAGCTGAAAAGACCAAATTGCCCAAATCTGCCATCGATGACCGGCAGTAGCATATCAATGGCCGGCACCTCTTTATTGTTGGCCGGCAGGGGGCCGGCGGCCTCTCCTGGTGGCCAGCATGGTCCCAACAGTTTCCTCTGTCTCTTTGGCTTAGATATGGGTTCTTGGATTCTGAGAAATGCAAGTTGTGCTCAAAGTTTGATTTAAAAGCCTCCTTAGAAGCCTAGAATCGCGTTCTCAGTACGCGAGCGTCATCACCCATCAACACAAACAAGGTGTATCCTTTTTAACATATTACAACTCTCTGAGAGGTAAATCTGGAGTTGTCTTTGAGTCGACTTTGCCAAACATGCTTTTTGTCGTTAAATAGAGTGTGCATTGCTTTCATCGTTACACAGAGCATGCATTTTGAATTGTTGCATTAAATATGCATTACCATGTTTGCGTAGGGCATACATGCTGTATTGAATATGCCTCGTTGATTATCTTGTATAGAATATGCTTTGAACACTCGATGATTATCCATGTTCATGTTCGTCTTGAGTTCTCGGAGGTTTCGGCCGCGCGCCTTTCCTCGAGACCTCTCGACTTGTTTGTTTTGTGCTTAGTTGTAGACCAAACACTTGTGTGATTGCTTCTAAGGGCAGGGAATGACTTATTGGCCATCCCCACACCTCACCGGCCATGGCCTGAGGCCACCGGCCCTGCTTCTAAGGGCAGGGAATGACTTGTTTGTCGGCATTGTTTTTGGTCGGCCGGCCATTATTTTGAACAATCGGCCACTTTTTCTAGCCGAGACCTTTTCTTCGGGAGGCTTGACCCTTCTGAACCTTTGGCTTAGCTTCTTATGGGAGGCTTGACCCTTTTGAACCTTTATTTTAGCTTCTTGAGGAAGCTTAAACCTTTTGAACCTTTTTAGCTTCTCCAAGAAGCTTGACCCTTTTTAGCTTCTCCAAGAAGCTTGACCTCTTTTTTTGGCTTCTTAAAGAAGCTTGACCCTTTGCTCCAAGCTTCTAAGAGAAGCTTGAACCTTTCTTCGCTTCTTGAGGAAGCTTGACCCCTTTGCTCTAGCTTCCTCAAGAAGCTTGACCCTTTTTGCTTTAGCTTCTAAGAGAAGCTTGGACCTTTGTTCCTCTATAAGAGAGATCCTCTCCCTCGTTAGAAAAGGTTCCAAAATTTTTTTGCTAAGGCATACACATATATCTCTATTTGTCTCTACACTTAGGCTTAGAAAGAGTGAAGCTCTTGGCCTCTTTGCACACCAACTCTTAGTCTAACACCTCCATCATCAACCTAAGGATCTTGGAGGCCATTTTCAGAGGTTGAAGGTTTGGTTTTTTGGTCTCAAAGCTGCTGGTTTTGCTGAAGCTACAAGGGTAACACGCTTTACCCTCTTTTGGTCTTTATTTTGCTGCATCTTTTAGCCATACTTGCAAGCATTTTTGAGCTTTGTCATAAACTGAAAAAAGTCTTATTTTGAGCTCCTTTTGAAGTTTGTTTAGATCACTTTTGTGTTTGGGGTTGTCTACCCCCTCTTAGGCCATGTTTGGCCTCATTTTTGTGCCTTTTTTGTGAGCTTCGGGACCACCTTGTATTGGCTTTCTCACCACTCTGGATTTCAGTGGTGGGGATGATGTTTTGAGGTCCTAAGAAGGAGAGGGCCATCCCCTCTCCTTATTGTCTTGTTTACTTGCATTTTTGGCCTTACAAAGGAGCCCATATTTGCATGCATCCCAAGCTTGGTTCAGGCCCTTTTTGGTGAGTTTTAGGACTTGCATAAGCTCTGTCTAGAGCTGGTTTTGCCATATTAGATGTCCTTCTTGCATGTGTAGAACAACTCCTTTCATGGCCTTTCAAAGGAGCACCTCATTCTTGCATGTATTAGACACATTTTAATAGGTATTTGGTCATATTTTGGCATGCCATGAATCTTTTTTTGGCTGGTTTGGTGGTCCCTCATATGCTCCATATGCTTGTAGTGTAAACCATGCTTATTAGCTTACATTGCATGTTATTTTGGCCCTCCATTCTAGCATATTTTGGCCATGTCTTAAACTGATTTTGTGTACGTTTTGGACTACCTTAGCTCTATTTTTATGTCCCATGGTCGAATGGTACTTGCCATGTATGCTTGTAGTGTAATAACCATGCCTGGTCTTGAGTTTTGAAGCCTATTGCATGCTTATATTGAGGTGTTTGCATGTTTTGGTATCATTGGGTATGATATTTCAGAGCTTATACTTGTGCCATACTCCCATGTTTTCCATGCTTTAAGTGCTATTGAGAGTTGTGCTTGTATGCCATGTTACAATGTGTTGTGCATGCTATGTTGTTAGCATTGTGTATGTCATGTCACTCCTTGCATTGTGTATGCTAGGTGGTTAGTTGCATTGAGCATGCCATAGTTCATATAGCATTGTGTGTGCCATATAGTCCATAGCATTGTGTATGCTAGGTCGCATGTTTGCATATTTAGGTTGCATGCCTATTGCATATTGCTTGCTAGCATACTTATTTTGCATTAGTTTGTTTGCATGCTATAGCTTGCATAACATTGAGCATGCATCCCTTGCCTCTTGATCAATCATGATAGAGGTTGGGGCCCTTTATGTGTTTTGTGCATTTCATTTCATATTGAATTGCACATTTGACTCTTTGGCCATCATGCATGGAAATGCGTGATTGGTTGGCCCGAGGGTCGAGGACCATCCTCCCTTGAGTTCATAACATGATAAGGAGGGTGGTCGTGCACACATTGCTTTGAAAATGCATTGTCATGCTCTGTTTGCCCTCTGCTGCTGCAAAACAGGATTCTGCAGGAAGAGTTGGCCGACCGACCACATTTAGTGCCGGCCGGCTATTCATTTCTGGCTGAGAGCTATACAACTGGTCGAGGACCACTTTTCCATGGCCGGTGACCTTCCACAGTGCTCAGAAGGTGGTCCAGAAGTAGCCTTAGGACTTGTGCGGTCTTCAGAGGTGCAGAGCAGTGTAAACAAAGGCAACATGTGGCATGGCGACGGATTTCCGAGCGAGGTGAATCGAGCATGCAAGCATTTGACCCTTTTCCCGAGGTAACTTTACTACTTTAGTAGTTTAATTAATTTGTTAATTAATTACGGTTTTGTAATATTTGATTAGCTTGTTAGTTAGTTAATTTGTATTATTCTTTCGGACCCTCCGAGCGAGGGCACAATTGTAATAAGTGTGCGTGTGTGTGATGCATGTCTTCCATCCCCATGTCTTTCTCCCTTTTATTTACCAGCTTATGATGGTTAGATTAGGGCATGTTTCAATTAGCATACTTATGCTTGCATGTTTGCATCATTCATCTGTATTGCATGCACCGGGCTCGGCGCATCATACTAACTGCATTGTATTTCAATTCCGAATTAAATACGTGTATCAGTTGTTGCATTTCGTATGCCATTTTAGAATAGCCAAGCCTATCTTAGTTGCATTTTTGCATGTGTTGCATTAGCCATCTTAACATGAACTAGGATCATGCATTAATTACTAACTAGTTTTTGTTTTGGCATGGAGTACTTGGTAAGTATTTATGCTTTAGCATCCTTGCATGTGTGTGAGTGATTGCCATGATAGCATGCTTACCATGAGGCTATGTGCTTATGTGATATACCTGCCTGAATGCCTGTCGGTGAAGGTTGGGTTGCTTGAGTTGGGATAATTCGTCGAAACCCGTGTTTTAGCCTACTTGCGAGCAACAAACTTCAATCCATTTTTTGAAACAAACGGATATACGATGCTTTGTTCCAACTTAGGCAATCCAGTCTATACTTGTTTTGCTGTGCGTATCATGTAGTAATTCTAGGCTAATAAACCGGAATAAGAGCACATAATGTTTTCAAAAATCGATATCATGGTTAGTAGAGGCCGATCTTTGATCGGGCAAGCGGGGGTGCTCATAGCTGACCATCTCCAATCGTACCCAAGTTCCCGAGCCGAGACAACTTTGGTGATGACGGACACGTGGCCTTAGGCAGCGAGTCAGGGTTTCCTAAATTTCTCAAAAATAAAACATTTAGGTGGCGACTCTGTATCTGGCAAAGCAGTCCATGTTTGGCACTTCTTTCTAAAAATCTATTTTTCAAAACGATTTGCCGGATTTGGACTCTTTGGTAATTTATCAATCTCACATTGCGCTTTGCGAGATCAGATTAAGAACCGTGACATTTGAGTCTGAATTGTAGTGAGCCCAAATGAACAAAACGGGATTTCTCCTGGGACGTTCGGGGACGTCTACAATGTGAGACATGCATTGTATTGCATTGTACCTATCAAGTTTCTTTCTTTGCATGCATGATATTGTATGCACAGTTCATTCAGAGGAATCCCGAGTAGAACCATTCCTTTCTCTCATCTCGCTGGTTAGAGACATTCGGATACACCCGATGTCTACACCGGCATCTTGTTGGTTAGAGACATCTGGGTACGCCGTTGTCTACACTGACATTCTATTGGTTAGAAACACCCGGGTATGCCCAGTGTTTACACTGACACACTGTTGAAAGCATTGGGATGTGCTCCGATGTTTATGCCACCTGTAGACACCCCATTTTTGACTGACCTTAAGACTCAGATGTCATCGATTGAGCGCTCGGTGAACGCGCATGTTGTGCTCGTCCTGAGGTCACGAAGTCTCGACTGAGAGCCTTGCCTTCGGATTTCGGAACTTTTTGTGCTTCGCCTCGGTTTGCAAACCAAATTCTACTTTCTCTTCCCGAAGGGAGGGAGAGGTCTCATAGACCATCTCTCAGTGGCCTAAGGCTACTTTTCGTGGTCATAGACCACTATTCCCGTTTGGAGACCAGTTTTCGGTTTTCGGAGCCGTCGGTCATGTACCTCAGTTCGGGACCGCTTAACTACCTCCGTTTGCTCCGATTTTTGGCACACACCTTGTTTCCTCTCTTTAGAGGGACACTTTGGCCCGGGAAACCACCTTTGTGGTCGCACGCCACCTTTGATGCTTAACAGTCAGTTTTCGGGGCACCTGGCTGAGCGTTTTGGCCCCCGAACTCTCGTTTTCCATCCGTCTTGGTTCATTTTTGGCATAGACCCTAGTTTCATTGTTAGGAAGGTGGTACAAGGGTGGGAGACCACCTTTTCTTCTTGGATACCACTTTTCTCTTTGCCGCCCGATTTTCTTGTTAGAGAGCTGGTCTCCCTCACTTTTGAGCCACATTTACTAGTCTCCCACCATACCACTGGCTTTCTTTCAGAGTGGAGACCACTAATTACCCTTGGAGACAAGCTTTCTCCTTGGAGACCACTTTTCTCTCTCCTCCAGCCAATTTTCTTATCGGGAAACTGGTCTTCCTCACTTTTGGGCCACAAGTACTGGTCTCCCATATCACCACTGAGTAGTATTCACCTGGGAGACCACCAATATGGGCTGCCGACCACCTAGTTTTGAGTTGGACCTTTTGACCTGGCTGGCCGACCACAAAAAGTGGCTGGCCGATCACCTGGCCTGGTCAACTGACCACTTGAACTGGTCGGCCTACTCCCTCCTGTTTTGTTTTCCTGAGTTGCTTCTAGCTGTGCCAGCTGGGAGGCTTTTGCTGGATCCTCCATACACGTGTATGGAGGATCTTTAAGCTTGGTTTTAATCTTCTTGAGGAAGCTTTAGCCCCTCTCCTCTATAAAGGAAGAGGTCCTCTTCCATTGCAAAGGTTGAGGCTTTGCTTCTAAGGCATACAATATACACCTCTCTATATCTCTCTCTTTTGTGCTAAAATACTCCATAGTTCTTGGCCCTTTGCACACCAACCCTTAGCTTAACCCTTCCGCCATCCATCCAAGCACCTTGGAGCTAGTTCTCAGAGGTTGAAGGTTTGCTACTTTGGTCCAGAAGCTGCTGGAGGTCTTCTCTACAAGGGTAACACTCATTTTTCCTTTTTAAGCATTATTTTGCTTCACATCTTAGCTCCATTTGCAAACATATTTGGGCTTTGTCATAAACTGAAAAAAGTCATATTTTGATCTCCTCTTCAAGTTTGGTTAAGGTCATTTTTCTGTTCGGGGTCATCTACCCCCTTGCATGCTTGTTTTCACCTTGTTTTGAGCCATGCATCTAGGCCTTTGAAGTGAGCTTCATTTGGCCTTCTAGCCACTGAAATCCAATGGATTTTCAGTAGCTAGAATACTATTTTGAGCCCCAAAATCAGAGAGGGGTGATCCTCTCACCCCTTGTCTTGTTTACTAGCATTGTTGGCCTAACAAAGGGGCCTATATTTACACACTTCTTGAGCATGTTTCAGGCCATTTTTGATGAGTTCTAGGACCTGCATGAACTCTATCCAGAGTTATTTTTTCCATATTAGGTGTCCCTCTTGCATGTGTAAAGTAACCCTCTTCATAGCCTTTCAAAGGAGCCTTTACTTGCATGCTTCCTAGCCTCATTTCAGGCCCTTTTCAGTGAGTTTTAGGGCCTTCATAACCTCTGCCCAGAGGTGGTTTTGCCATTTTTGATGTCTATCTTGCATGTGTAGAGTAACCCCTTGCATAGCCTTTCAAAGGAGCACATCATTCTAGCATGTGTTGACTGAGTTCCAGTGGGTTTTAGGTCATATTTTGGCATGCGTTGTTTCTGTTTTTGGTTGGTTTGGTAGTCCTTCACATGCTTCATATAGTTGTAGTGCAAGTCATGGTTCACTAGCTTGTTTTGCATGATGTCTTGGCCGCGTTTCCTAGCATATTTTGGCCTTGCCTTAAATTGATTTTGTGCATGTTTTGGACTGCCTTAGCTCTATTTTTGGGTCTCATGGTCGAATGATGCTTGTTTTGCATGCCTGTAGTTCAATATCCATGCTTAACTTTGAGTTTTGAGGTCCATCGCATGCATATACTGAGGTGTTTTCATGTTTTGGGGCCATTGCACATCATATTTTACAGCCTATGTGAATGCCATATTCCAATGATTTTCACTCTTTAAGTGCATTTGAGAGTCGGGATGTATGCCTTATTTACTGACCATTGCATGGGCTTCATTTGAATGTATTCCAAGCCATCATTTTAGACCAATTTCCCACTATCTTGGACCTGCCTAGGGTCTGTTTGGGGTTGGTTTTTCCATTTGTGCATTGCTTTGTGTACCTCTAGTGTAACACACTTCACTAGTTTCGGTACTCGAGCCATCTAGCATGCATCGGGTGAAGTGTTTGCATGATTCGGGACCATTGTGCATCATATTTCAAAGTTGGATCATGTGTCATTCTATTCCATATTTCATCATTTGCCATGCTTTGTTAGAGTTGCATGTTGTGCCTTAGGATCGGTTCTTTGCATTCGTGCATGTTTGCATGTATTTCGGTTGTCTCATTTTCATCATATGGCCACTGATTTGAGTGTAGCTGAGGTCCACTCATATTGGTTTAAGTCCACCTTGCATTGTGTATGCCATTTAGCTCATGTTGTTG